>PVKH010050132.1:0-10033 GCA_004027955.1 Chaetophractus vellerosus | reverse complement strand
TTAGAAGTAAATGATGAAACTATTATTGGAAACTGGAGGAAAGGCAAGCCATGTTTTAAAGTAGCAGAGAACTTAGCAAGATTAACTCCTGGTGTTTTATGGAAGGCAGAATTTGAAAATGGTGAGCCTGGGCATTTAGCTGAAGAACTTTCCAAAGTAAACTCGGAGAATGCGGCTTGGCTTCTCCTTGCAGGTTATAACAAAATGCTAGATGAGCAAGATAAGCTGAGGACTGAACTGTTGGGCTCAAAGTAACCAGAAAGTGATTCCGTAAATTCCAAGCCTCTGGAAATCAAGCTCCCAGATGATAATGCCCCATTTGAGGGCTTACCTAAACTTGGAACTTATAAATCAGGATTGAAAAGAATGCTGTATTTTGTCAAATGGGAAAGACTTGTGGAAAGTCTTACTATCTGATAGCTGGACCCCTGCTTTCTGCATGCTAAACCAACAAACTTTTTGAGAGAGCTGTATGAACAAAACCATTGTCAGCTTGACAAAAAAGGACATTGATGGGAGAGATGGAAGGGGAAACACCTTTAAGAGGAAAACCATGGAAGCTGAGATCTGGAATTAAGACATCAACTTGGGCCAAGAGAGGAACCCCACCCATGTGTACAGAGAGGGTGAGTTTCCCCCAGCAGTTGAAGAGGGTGAATGTTCCCACCTGATGTTGAGGGAAAGTTTTGCCACCCCAGGCCACAGAAAGGGTGGAGCACATTCATAAAGGATTAGGGTGGTTAAGGTCACCACTTCATAGCTCTGAGAGGGGTGAGCCTGTCCCCCATGGATTAAGGAAGTCCAGATGGCCAACTTATTGCTCTGAGAAGGTTGAGCCTATATGCCAAAGGTTAGTGGGATGTTGTCTTCATGTCACTGTACTAAGGGGTTAAGACTCTAACCCAAAGATTGGGTAGAGTGTGGCAATCATCCCAACACTCTTGGAGGGTGCAGTCTGGAGCTTGATTGCCACCCATATGCTTCATGAAGGTGGAACCAAGAAAATGGCCATTGGGCAAACCTGTGGAAAGGGTGGGTTCCCATAAAGCCCCAGAAAGAAGAAACCATCATCTTAAGAATGACTCTCAGTCTTTGACATCTAATGAAGTATGTCCTGCTGGTCTGTGGAACTGTAGAGAACCCGTGACTCATGTTTCCCACCCAATTTTTCCTTATGATAATGAAAATGTTTATCCTTTGTCTATCCATTTCTGTATTGGGAGCAGATAAATTGTTTTGTAATTTCAGAGGTCTACAGCCAGTTGAGACTTTGCACCAAGACAAACTATTTCTTTGAACTGATTACAATGTGATTCTATACTTAGCATTGCTACTGACTTAAGTTTTTTTTGGATATTGAAATGTCTTTTTGGAATTCAGAGGGTGGGGTGTAGCAGTTTGATATTGTTTATGAATTCCAAAAATAGATATTGGATTATGTTTGTAAACTGGTCTGTCCGAGGTTTCACTTTTACTTGATTAAATTATGATTAGGACTTTGATTGGGCCACAGCAGTAGGTTGTTGAGTCCCTGCCCCTTGGTGGGTGGGGACTCACAGATAAAAGACATGGCAAAGGATAGAGTTGGAGTTTTGATGCTGGAGTTTTGAGCTGGAGCCCAGAAAGTGAACACACAGGAGAAGAACACAGAGGAATAGAGACGGCTCCTTAGACATGGCAGAAGCCCCTGGGAGAGAGACGGAGCTGTTAGCCTGATAGTCTACAGCTGGCATTATAGAGAGAGCACAGTAGCAGAGCCCAGAGAGAAACAGAACCTCAGGAAGAGAGGATCCCAAGAAGCCTGAACTCTTGGCAGATGTCGGCAGTCATCTGGCCCCAACACATGGCAATAGACTTTGGTGAGGGAAGTAATTTATGCTTCATGGCCTGGTAACTGTAAGCTTCTACCCCAAATAAATACCCTTTATAAAAGCCAACAGATTTCTGGTATTTTGTATCAGCACCCCTTTGGCTGACTAATACAGTTACTTTTATATTTAGGTGCTTGATCCATTTTGTTTGTTTCCTTTTTGTTTGTTTTTTGTTTTCTTTGACCCATTTTGAGTTAATTTTGTATAAGGTGTGAGATAGGGGCCCTCTTTCTTTCTTTTGAATATGGATATCCAATTCTCCCAGTATCATTTGTTGAATAGACTGTTCTGTCCCAGCTGTGAGGGTTCGACATCCTTGTCAAAAATCACTTGACCATAGATTGAAGGGTCTATTTCTGAGTTCTCAATTTGGTTCCATTGGTTAATCCATCTTTATGCCAGTACCATGTTGTTTTTTTACTACTGTAGCTCAGTAATATGTTTTAAAGTCAGGGAGTGAGAGTCCTCCAACTTCGTTCTTCTTTTTAAAGACATTTTTGGCTATCTAGGGCCCCTTACCCTTCAAAATAAATTTGATAATTGGCGTTTACATTTCTGCAAAAAAAAGCTATTGGGATTTTTATTGGGATTGCATTGATTCTGTAAATCAGTTTGGGTAGACTTGTCACCTTAATGATATTTAGTCCTCCAGTCCATGAACATAAAATGTCCTTCCATTTATTTAATTCTTCTTCAGTTTCTTTTAACAATGTTTTGTAGTTTTCTGAATACAGGTCCTTTATGTTCTTGGTTAAGTTTATTCCTAAATATTTGGTTCTTTTAGTCGCTATTCTAAATGGAATTTTTTTTTCTGATTTCCTCCTCACATTGCTTCTCAGTAGTGTGTAGAGACATTTTGCTGAACTTGTCTATTAGTTCTAGTAGCTTTGTTGTGGATTTTTCAGGATTTTCTACATATAGGATCATATCATCAGCAAATAGTGAAAGTTTTACATCTTCTTTTCCTATTTGGGTGCCTTTTATTTCTTAATCTAGCCTAATTGCTCTAGCTCAAACTTCTAGCACAATATTGAATAATAGTAGTGATAGTGGGTCATCCTTGTCTTGTTCTTGATCTCAGTGGGAAAGCTTTCAGTCTTTCACCATTGAGTAAAATGCTAACTGTAGGTTTTTCATTTATGCACCTTACCATATTGAGAAAGCTTCCTTCTATTCCTATCTTTTGGAGTGTTTTTTTTTTTTTTAGAGAAAGAATGCTGTATTTTGTCAAATGCCTTTTCTGCATCAATCGAGAGACTCATGAAATTTTTCTTCTCCAATTTATCAATGTGGTTTATACACTAATTGATTTTCTTGTGTTAAACCACCCTTGCATACCTGGGATAAAACCCACTTGATCTACAGTGGTCTGTAATTTTCATTTTTTGAAGTATCTTTATCTAGTTTTGGTATTAGGGTGATGGCTTCATAGAACAAGTTTGGTTGTGTTCTTTCCTGTTCACTTTTTTTGGAAGAGCTTGAGCAAGATTGGAATTAGATCATCTTTAAATGATTGATACAATTCACCTGTGAAGATATCTGGTCCTGGGATTTTCATCTTTGGGAGGTTTGTGATAACTGTTTCAATCTCTTCACTTGTGTTTGGTTTGTTGAGGTCTTCTATTTCTTCTAAGGTCAGTGTAGGTGGTTTGTGTGTTTCTAGGGATTTGTCCATCTTGTCCATGTTGTCTAGTTTTTTGGCAAACTGTTGTTCATAGTATCCTCTTATGATTTCTCTTATTTTTGCAGGGTCAGTGGTAATGTTTCCCCTCTCATTTCTGGCTTTTATTTATTTGCATCTTCCTTTTTTTTTCTTTGTCGGTCTAGCTAAAGGTTTGTCAATTTTGTTGAACTTCTCAAAGAACCAACTTTTGGTTTTGTTGATTCTTTCTATTGTTTTTTTTTTCTTGAGTTCATTTATTTCTTCTCTGATCTTTACTATTTCTTTCCTTTGGCTTGGTTTGGGATTAGTTTGTTATTCCTTTTCTAGTTCCCCCAGGTGTGCAGTTAGATCCTCAATTTTAGCTCTTTCTCCTCTTCCTCCTCCTCCTCCTCCTCCTCCTTCTCCTTCTTTGGAGGTACTGGGGGGTTAAACCTGGGACCTTGTACATGTGAGGCAGATGCTCAATCTCTGAGCTAAATCCACTCCAACTCTTCTTCTAAAAAAAAAATGTAAGCATTGAGGGCTATAAATTTCCTTCTCAGCACTGCCTTGCCATGTTCCATAGGTTTTGATATGTTGTGTTCTCATTTTCATTATCTCAAGATATTTTCTGAATTCTCTTTCAATTTCTTCTTTGACCCACTGATTATTTAAGAGTGTGTTGGCTAATCTCCATATATTTATGAATTTCCTCCTTTTCTGTCCATAATTAATGATCAGAGGAAATGTTCTGGGTAATTTCAATCCTTTTAAATTAGTTGAGATCTGTTTTTTGACCCATCATATGGTCTATCCTGGAGAAGGATCCATGAGTGCTTGAAAAGTGTGTATAGCTTGCTGTTTTGGGGTATAATGCTCTATAAATGTCTTTCCTTGTAGGTGGTTCAACCCCTGTTTTCCCGTGTTTCTTGTCTGGCCAGAGCTGAGATTCAATGCAGTCTCTGCTGGTGGAACTCACCAAAGAGAAACCACTCTCCACCCTCCAATGCACCCATCCTCCTTCCTTGCAACACCTGACAGGGAGGAAGAGGCTCGTTCCCCTTTCAGTTGGCCACAGTGAACCAGTGGTTTTATCCAGGCTTAACATCTTGCAGGTGGGGGATGGCTGCCCTTCCCGACCACTGCGAGGATTTAGTAACTCATGTTTGTTTTCGGTTCCTCCTCTCCCTCCCTCACCCTCCTGGGGGTTCAGCACTGTCCTGGTCTGCTGACTGCCAAAGCAGTCCTTTGGACAGCTTTTGGCCCTTTCTCCATTGTTTTTGTGAGAGAGTTGAGCCCTGTCTGCTTACTCTGATGCCATCTTCCTGGAACTTTCCAATCCATTTACATTTAAAGTAACTACTTGATAATGCAGGGATTTCTTCTGCTGTTTAAAAATTTGTCTTTGTAAGTCTTATGCTTTTTTTTTTTTGACCCGCAATTTTTCCATTAATGCCTACTTTCATATTTACTTGACTATTAATACTGTACCATTTATTTATTTCCTTTTCATTTATTTATGAATATATTTTTCATGTATTTTCTTCATGTTTACCATTGGACTTAAATTTAACATATTGGGGGCAGTTGTGAGAGCCATGCTGTACTCCAGCCCCATTTCCTTCCATGGTTTCTCTCAGCTCCCACCAGTAACTTGGCTCTGGGGGCTCTGCTCACCTGAGCACCCCTCCCTGCCTGCTTCACTGTGTAGACTGGGATGCCATGCCCCACTCTGACCCCGCTGCAGAAAGTTAAGTTTGAAGAACAGGGAAGAGGGAGCTATTGACATGAAGAGGCAGATCCACCTGGAGCTGAGGAACTGGACCCTGGCAGCAGTTCGAGAACTTGTCCTGGACAATTGCAAATTGAATGGTGGGAAAATTGAGGGTTTAACGGTTGAATTTGTGAACTTAGAGTTCCTCAGCTTAATAAATGTAGGCTTGATTTCAGTTTCTAATCTCCCCAAATTACCTAAATTGAAAAAGCTTGAACTCAAGGATGATATAATCTTTGGAGGTCTGGACATGTTAGCAGAAAAACTTCTGAATATCACACATCTAAACTTAAGTGGAAATAAACTTAAAGGTATCAGTACCTTGGAACCTTTGAAAAGGTTGGATTGTTTGAAGAGCATGGATCTGTTTATATGGCTATGACCAAAAGGACTGGGAAGCCCCCAACTCCAATGCTGAGGTGGATGGTATGGACAAGAGGAGGACGAAGAAGGAGAAGATGAGGAGGATGATGGTGGAGATGAAGTTTGATGATGAAGATGTAGAAGGGGAAGTAGATGAAGTCAGTGGGGAGGAAGAGGAGTTTGTACACGATGGAGAAGTTGATGAAGACAAAGATGAGGATGAGGATGAAGAAGAGGAAGAAAGTGGGAAAGCAGAAAAGAGGAAGAGAGAAACAGGTGATGAAGGAGAAGATGATTAAGACCCCAAGTAACCTGCAAATAAGAACTGTTCAGTATTGGTTGGACTGTTCTTTTGGGTTTGGTAGCTGTTTTAAAAATTAGAAAGGTAGCTGAGATTCAAACTCTAAGAAACCCACCCATCCAAAGAGCCGAAGACTGACTCTTGTGACATTCTGCCTTCCTCCATTTATTCCCCTTTGGGAAATCTACCTCCAAGCTTGGAGACCTCAGCCCAACAAAACTGTAAGCATTGCTAGGTTTTCTTGTAAGGCTTGCTGTATCTTGGCTAGCCGTGACCAGCAATTTCTAACTACCTGTGCCTACTGGTTACATCGAGGTTGTAATGGCATTTTTGCCTTCTGTACAACAAAAGAAGCTCTGTAAGTAAAATCTTAACTTAGGTTTGCTAAAAACAAAAACAAACAAAAACAAAAATAACCTTGCCCCAAATTTAACATCTTAAATCTATGTGTTCCATAGATTTCAGGAAATTTCTGCCATTATTTCTTTGAATATTCCTTCTGCCCTCTTTGTTCTTCTCCTTCTGGGATTCCCATATGCATATATTGATATGCTTGATGGTGTCCCACAGGTGTCTTAGGCCCTGTTTACATTTGTAAAGTCTTTTTCCTTTCTGCTTCTAGTCTTGAATTATTTCAATTATCTTGCCTTTGATATTACAGATTCTTTCCTCTGGCAGCTTCAATCTGCTGTTGAAATACTCTAGGGAATTTTTCATTTCAGTTATGGTGTTCTTGAACTCTAGTATTTCGAGAGTGTCAAAGAGATTATCATATTGTTCATTCACTGTTTTCCTCATATCCTTTAGTTCTTTATCTGAGTTTTCCTTTATTTTCTTGAGCATATTGAGGATCTTTTTTTTTAAAGTCTTTGTCTGGTATGTCCAAAGTCTGGTCCTCTTCATTGAAGGTTACTGAATATTTATCTTGTTCCTTTGGATACATCATCTTCATTTCTTGATTCTTTGCCTTGTACTCTTTTGTTGCGCTCTATACATTTTAATATTTTAAAGTGTTAGTTTTGGGATTCAGTCCCTGCCCTATCTGTTCCTTTTGTTTATATCCTGCTAGTGATATGAAAGAGTTTCCTTTTAGTACCAGGAGCTAATAAAAACAAACTAACCAAAGCAAAGAGTTCTTTTTACAGACTTTGCAAATTGACTCTACTGTGGCTGCTGGTTCCCTTCAGAGCTTAGCCTTCCTATCAAGAAGATCAGCCTGAGACAAAAGTGAAGTGCAGAACCCTTCTCTGTCTTATTTGAGCCTGATTGGAGCTGTGCGTCTGTTTCTTTTCCTGTCCTTCTTGTGCTTGCTTATGGCCTTAGGAATTCCATATTTTAAAAGTTACAGGTGTTTGAATGCTCCTTTGAATCACTTTGAAATAGAATTTCACCCCTTCCTAAGCGGCTCTATTATATAACTTATTGCAGGTGGCCTTTTGTCTCAGATTGCTTTGACTTAATTTTTTTTTTTTTTTACACTTCTTTAGCTTCCTGCAAGTTGCTTCTCTGCGTTTAGAACATATTCTGGGAGGAAGATCCTGAGACAAATTTCTTGGTGCAGTCTTCGGGCTTCCACTAGCTAGATTGGCAGTGGCACACAGGCACCTCAGTAAGCGCATAGAGTCACTCTGCTCCCTCTGGAACAGGGCCAGGGACCCATAGGCTGGCTTCATACTGTGCCAGGAGGGTGGGGGTGGGCGGCAAGTTTCTCTTACTGTTTTTAAGCTGTGTTGTCTTGATTTGGTGCCTGTCTTGTTATTGAAAATTTCTAACTGTTTTCATCTAAGGAAGATGGCTCTGATAGTTTTTCCTTCTTGTTCAAAGATTCAGTGGGGAATGGAACCTGGGAGCATCTTACACTGCCCTCTTGGTCAACTGGAAGACAACTCTCTATATTGCTAGATTTTATTTTTTATTATATTGTTTAATATTTTTGCATCTATGCTCAGAAGTGTGATTGGCCTGAAATTTCCTTTCTTCCATTTGGTATCACAAGCTAGGGTGTATATCCTCTTTTTATTTCATGGAATAGTTGGGGTACCATTAGAATTATTATTTCCTCACATTTATTTTGTAGACCTCATTGCTGAAACTATTTAGGCCTAGTTTTTCATGTGGGAAGATTTCAATCACTAGTTTAATTTCTTTAGTTATTATAGAACTGGTTAGTTTTCTGTTTCTTCATGAATCACCTGGAAAGATTTATTTTTTCTAGGAATTTGTTCACTGCATTTAAACTTTCATATTTATTAACATAATCTTCATAATATTTTAAATGTCTGAAGTTTGTAACTATTGTCTACTTCCTTTTTGAATTCCTGACTTTATTTTTTCCTGAATTCATTTTTTCTCAGTCACTCCCTCCAGATTTTTGTTAATCTTTCTGAGTCTTTTATAAAGAACCAACTCCTGGTTTTGTTTATCCTTTCTATTATTTAGTATTTTGTAACACATTTCCTTTGTATTTCTGTTTCTACTTTACATGAAATTATTTTGTAATTTTATTCTTACTTCATGTGATGGTTGCTCACTTCATTAATTTTTGGCCTTCTTTTCTAATGTAAATGCTGATGATATAATTTTCCTCTAAGTACTGTTTTACCTGCATTTGACAGGCTTATGTAAGTGACATTCTTACTTATTCACTTCCAAATATTTTCCAATTTCCTTTATGATTTCTTCTTCAACCTATGGGCTATTTAGTAGTGTATTCCTAAGGTCTACAGTGTGAACTGTGGTCCATGCTTAGTGACAAAGCCCCAAAATGTGTATATCTATTGCAGGTGATGTGCCACACTGATGAAGGATGTATATGTGGGAGGTTGTGGGAGATGTGGGAGGTGGGGCATACGGGAATGCCTAAAATTTTTGTGTAACAGTTATGTAATCGATGTATCCTAAAAAAATTTAATAAAAAAAAAGAAGTGTATTCCTAATTTCAAGCATAGAGTTATGGTTTATCTTTTTGTTATGATTTCCAGCTGGATGGCATTGTGGTCAAGAACACAATCTCTATAATTATAATCATTTGAAAATATTTTGAGGCTTTCTTTCTAGGTCAGGACATGGTCAATTTTTATAAAAGTAATTAGTATGTTGCATTGTTGATTATGGTCTTATATATAACCATTAAATAAAAATTATCAGTCATGCTGTTTAAATCATCTATATTCTTACGGACTTTTTGGTTTGCTTGTTCTATCAATTACCAAAAGAACTGTTGTTCTCTTAGGAAAGCAAATTCTCCTTGTATTTCTGTCAAAGTTTTTTTCATATATTTTGGAGTTATGTTATTAAGAATGTATAAATTAAAATGCATATATCTCCCTGTTGAATTAAAAAATAAAGTGACCCTCTTTATATTTAGTTGTGTTTTTTTTTTGGTTTTTTTTTTGTGCTGTAAAGTCTTTCTATTTTTAGTATCTGTATGTACAAGAAAGGGTAACTCAGCAGGTCTAGGTTGCCTATCCTCAGGACAGGACCTTGACTGCCTCCTGGAGCATAACCTCTGAGTGCTTGCAATATTGTGCCCCATAGAGTGTTTTTGTTTGTTTTTAGGAGGTACTGGGGATTGAACCTGGGACCTCATACAAGGAAGCAAACGCTCAACTGCTTGAGCTACATCCGCTCCCCTATAAAAGTATTTTTGTATGCCTGACCTTTGATGGGCTGGAAACTGAATTGCTAAGGTCAGTCACACATAGGTTATACCTATATGACTGACCCCCAATAAAAACTCTGGAGGAGCAGATATGGCTCAAGTGTTTGAGTACCTGCTTCTCACATGGGAGGTCCCTGGTGCCTCCTAAAAAAACAAAAGCAGACAACAAGCAACAAATGAGAAAACCAACTCAGGGAAGCTGATATGCCTCAGTGGTTGAACGCCGGCTTCCTACATACAAGGTCTGGGGTTTAATCCCCAGCCCCAGTACCTCCAAAAAACCAAACCAAACCAAACCAAACCAAACCAAACAAAACCAAACCAAACAAAACCAAAGGAAAAAAAAAACCCACAACAACCCTGGGCACCAAGGCTTGGGTGATCTTCCCTGGTTGGAAACACTCATGTTGTCACATGTTTC
>PVKH010050131.1:0-10029 GCA_004027955.1 Chaetophractus vellerosus | reverse complement strand
TTTTAATCTCACCTATTGTGTCTTTCATTCCATGATCTCTGTTACTCTTCTATGCAGAATTCAAATTCTTCTTTGTGTTCGCTCAATGTCTTCTTGATGACATTCATCTCTTTAGCCATATTGATTTTTAACTCATTAATTTGATTTTGGAAATTTGTGTGCATCTTGTTAATTAGTTCTTTCAAACCCTGCGTCTCTTCTGGGGCTTTGATGTAGTCCTTTTCCTGGACCATGTCTTCCATTTTCTTAGTATAGCTTGTAATTTTTTGCTCATGTCTAGGCATCTGATACTCAAAATAGTTACCTGACTTAAATTTTTAAAATTTTGTACATATAATAATTGAAAATATAAACAATTAAAAACTAAAAAGTAAACACAGATGAATAAGTACATACATTTCTCAATTAAATGTACTGGATACATATAAATTTTCTTTTGACTGACTTAAATTTTTGAAAGCTCCATCTGTTTGTTTTGTTGGAATAGACTTTAGTTGGACAAGGGTTGGAAGCAGAGAGACCAGTAAGCAGGCAACTTTAATGATCTAAGAGATGGCTTGGACCAGGGTGGTAGTAGTGGAAAGGGTGATAACTGGTTAGATTGAGGATATATTTTGAAAGTAGAGCTGACTAATTGAAGTTGGGATTTACGAGAAGGAAGAATCAATGATGACTCCTGAGATTTTTGTCCCAAGGAACTAGAAGGATAGAGTTGCTATTCATTGAGAAGAGGAAGTCTGTGGGATGAGAAGATTTGGGCAGGGGTTGGGTGAGATTGATTTCAGCTTTGGATATATTAAGTTTGAGGTTCCCTGTTAGATATCCATGTGGAGAGGTCAAGTGGACAGTATTTATGAGTTAGGAGTTCAGGGGAGAGGTCTGGCTTGGAGATACAAATTGGCAGTCCTAAGCATATAGAACACACTATTATATTGACAGTGGGCTCAGAACCTAAAGGGAAAATGTACTCCTAAGGAAATCACTGTTGTTGTTTTTTTTACTAACTTTTTATTTTAAAATAACTTTAGATTGACATAAAAGTTGCAAAGATAACAGAGAGAATTCCCATATACCTTTTACTCAGTTTCCTCTAATGTTATTGTCTTATATAACCATGGTACCTTTATCAAAACTAAAATACTAACATTGGTACCTTACTGCTAACTAAACTCCAGACTTTATTTGGATTTCTCCAGTTTGAAATCACTGATTTTAATGTAAGATGGAGGTTTAGAAACATTTTATGAATCATCCATATAAGCTTTTGATGGTTCTCTCTTTACAGAACTAATGGCTGAAGAGTAAATCAACATGGCAACTATGGTTCCACCAGTGAAACTGAAATGGCTTGAACACCTGAACAGTTCCTGGATTACAGAAGATAGTGAATCTATTGCTACAAGAGAGGGAGTTGCTGTTCTGTATTCTAAATTGGTCAGCAATAAGGAAGTGGTACCTTTGCCCCAACAAGTTTTGTGCCTCAAAGGACCACAGTTGCCAGACTTTGAACGTGAGTCTCTTTCAAGTGATGAGCAGGACCACTATTTGGATGCCCTTCTTAGCAGCCAGCTAGCACTGGCCAAGATGGTATGTTCAGATTCCCCATTTGCTGGAGCACTTCGAAAACGACTACTTGTACTTCAGCGTGTCTTTTATGCACTTTCTAACAAATACCATGACAAAGGCAAAGTGAAACAGCAGCAGCATTCTCCGGAGAGCAGCTCTGGCTCAGCAGATGTCCATTCTGTTAGCGAACGTCCCAGGTCAAGCACTGATGCACTTATAGAAATGGGTGTTCGAACTGGTTTAAGCTTATTATTTGCACTTCTCCGACAAAGTTGGATGATGCCTGTGTCGGGACCTGGTCTTAGTCTTTGCAACGATGTTATTCATACTGCAATTGAAGTTGTGAGCTCTTTGCCACCATTATCTTTAGCAAATGAAAGCAAGATTCCACCTATGGGCTTGGACTGCTTATCACAAGTAACAACATTTCTTAAAGGAGTAACTATTCCCAATTCTGGGGCTGACACTTTAGGTCGTAGATTAGCTTCTGAATTGCTGCTTGGTTTAGCGGCTCAGCGAGGTTCTTTGCGTTATCTTCTTGAATGGATAGAAATGGCTTTGGGGGCTTCGGCAGTTGTGAATACCATGGAAAAAAGCAAACTACTATCCAGCCAGGAAGGAATGATCAGCTTTGACTGCTTTATGACTATATTAATGCAGATGAGGCGTTCTTTGGTACGTACTGTAAATCTCAACTTTAAAATTCTTATCTAAAAATTTAGGGAAAGTCAACCCAACCTCTAATGAGTTGGTTACAATACTGAATGATTTCTGAGTTTTTCTGGCCATTGTTAAGTTAGTTAATTTTTCATATACTTTAAGTAAAGAAACTTTTTGCCTGTTGGTATGATATGCAGTTTGGGGATAGGCTAATTGGTATACTGTTAAAACCACTGGATCAAAAATTAGGGTTGTAGTTTTAGTTTTATGACTTCTGTGTAGCTTGGGAAACTCAGTAAACTCATGCAAAATGAGGGGACTAGATTGTGAGTGTGGAGTTCTTTTGAAAAAATCTCTAATTTTATTCTCCCCAATTTTTATTAAGCATTTACTATATGCCAAGTATTATTCTAGGCACTAGTGATGCAGTAGAGGAAAACACAGTTTTTTCCCTCATGGCGCCTAATTAGAGCCTAGTAGGAGAGACAAACAATAAATATATAATTTCTAGGAGTGATAAGTTCTAAGAAGAAAAATAAGGGAGGGAATGGGAATAGTGATAGGCTCAGGTTAAGGAGGGTAAAGGGGTACTATTTTAGTGTGGCCTAAGAGAAGGACTACTTGAATTGTGACATTGGACCATAGTTCTGAATGAAGGGAAGTGATGAACTTAGCAAAGATCTATGGAAAAGGGTGTTCTGGTCAGAGGAAATTAATTGCTTGACTGTCATAAAGAATCTAATCTTGGATACCAGTTAAAGAATAAGCAATAAAATAGAGTGTAGTATGATCAATTTTAAGAATTTGTGAGACTGTTCAGTTAGGTTATATTGATCAGTACTTTTGACATACTTTATTACCAACTATCAATGGACATTTATTTAGTTAAAATAACTGTAAAATTGCCACTTGTAAGTTATACATGTGTATTTCAGGCTGGCCTTCCTTCTTCCCCTTCCCCTGCCCCTTTTTGACAGGAATGTTTCACAACAAACAAGTATGTTGAATTTATCTTCAGATTAGGGGCATTTAAATTTTCACTTGTTTTAGCTTTGTGACCTGAATGGTAAATTTTGGATCATTTTTGAAAACAGTTTTAATATACTTGGTACTTTTTAGTACCAAGTATTTGGTATGGACATTTTAGATCATAAGATCTATGAAAGTTTGAATTATTTAATGTTAAATAAGAATGATAAGACAGGAAAAGTGTGCAGTGCTTTGTTTGACGTATAGAATTTTGACATGGGCCCTATGATCTTCATTTGAGGTAGAAACCTAGAGCTCAGGAATGCAGTGATGTAAGTTGGAAAGGCTTGAGAAAACAACTTTTCCTTTGTGTTTTTTTTCCTTACTCAATATTTAAATCCTATCACTTGCTTATCTGTTTCACTAATGTTATTTTCTGATTTCTAATACATTGTGGTAACGTTCTCTTAGTTTACACTGCTTTCAAATGTTATGTTGTTTAATGACCTAAAAAATGTACCTGTTCAGTCATATGTTAATATTTCTGTGAGAAGTCACTTAATTCCTCATTGCTCTGGCTATTTATTTTGCATTGCCTTTGTTAAAAAGAAGTATTATTAGTTATCGCATAACCTAGTTATATTATTACATGCTTGCCCATGGTGTTTTTCCGTCCTGAACAAAATGCTAAATGCCCCAAGTTGGAGATCTCTTCCCCTCCTACAATATAGTTCCTCATTGGGATAAGGTTGCCCAGAAAATTAGATTGCTTTTTTCAGAATTTTGGATATACTCTGGGTAAGAATCTTGTGTGTTTGATTTAGTTTGACTCTCTTAAAGTCACCCCAGCCCTACAATATACTGAATTTAATTAAATCTCAGATTGGTCTTAGGGGAAAGGAATGGCTATTTATTGAATTTTGTATTTGTTATTTCTCCTTGCACAGTAAGGGATAGAGTCTGATGCTTTGTCTCTGGAATCCATGTTTCTTATACTTTGCTGTGTTATCTGACAACTCAGAAAACATCTAGAGCCTCTCCTGGAACTCTGACGTAATCCTCCCTGCCTTAAGTTCCTCTACCCATGAACAACTAGGACGGAATTTATCTTCAAGATAGAAGTTAGAGGGAGAGAGACATAACCATTGATTAAGTACCTGGTGCAAGGCCTAACAAAAAGTTAACTACCTATAACTATAACTTAACTAATTATCTGTAAGTTGCACCTGTATCTTTAAGTTGTATCTGTTACTATAAACAATCTGACCACAAATTGTATTTACTTGTGTGATTCTTAACTTCTGTCACTCCACACACTCAAAATTAATTGTGTTTGAGTGGGAATGCACAAGATATTTATTAACTTACATTTAAATAAAAGGAAATAATGTCACTGTACATCTTTGAATTCTAAAAATAAACAACAATAAAAACCCCTGTGTGCTAGACACTGTAAGGCATTGGGTTAAAAAAATGAATAAGCTTTCTAGTGTTCATGCCCTCAGGCAGCTCAGTTTAATGAAGGAGGGATATACAGACAATTTCAATAGAATGATGATAGGATGTAGTAGAGGTCTGCTCAGAGAGGAGGTGATGGTACATATGAAGAGGGCTGGAGGGGAAGGCACAGAGAATGCCTTATTAAGGAGAGATCTCTGAGATTAGTTGAAAAGTCAGAGGAGTTTGCCTGAAAACATGAGTTGTGTGATTGGGAGGCTGGAGAAGTTTTCAGAGGAGAAGACCAGAATTCACAAAGTGACCAAGGTGTGGCAGAGCAAACCCCTGGATGTGTGGGATGAAATGAGGCTGTCAAACTAGGCAGGGCGTTGGTATCCCATGCTATGGGATTTGGGGACTTGATCCCCTAGGCAGTGAGGAGTTATTGAAAAAATTTTAAGTAAAGGAAGTGTAGTCCATCCAGTCTGGCTTTGTCTGAATAAATAAAATAGACAAATATGAAAAATAAAATGAAGATATTGCATTATTTTGGATGGTTGATATTCCAGAGAAAAGTAATTCAACGAAGGCCTGTGAGACCCCAAAGTAATATTTTAATTTCCATTTTATCCCTGGACCATTGACTTTCCTGAGATGTATTAATATTAACAATGTATGAAGTTGTGCATTTAATGAGCTATATTTTCCAAAATTTAATTTCTTTAAATATGCCCAGCTTTAACCCTACTTTTTTGTTATACAATATGTTTACAAAGTACACTAAGAATTCTGTGTAAAATGTTTTCCTTCAAATTATGTTCTTTTATTTGAACTGGATATATATTAAGCCACAAAGGGTGTAATACATTTGTCAGAATTATCGGCTTGTCTGTTCTATGCAAATTACCTCCTAAACATAACCTTCCCTTTGCTACCCCTCAGCTTTCTAGTCTAGGTTAAATACACATCCTATATGCTCACTCTATCTGTCTTTTTTAATATAATTTAAAAAAAAATTAGAGACGTAGGTTTATGGAAAAATCATGCAGAAAATAAGAGAATTCCCATACACCCCTCCCCACATATTATTAACACCTTGTGTGGCACTTTTGTTAAAACTGATGAAAGAATATTATAGTTGTACTATTAACTATAGACCATAGTTTACATTAGAGTTTTTAATCCTAACTGCCTGGAGCTAAAGTAGCCTTACCCTTAACTATTGATTGCTTGGGGTAGAAAAGAAATCAATGACAATCATTACAGACTGTTTTCAAGGTGTCTTATTGGTTTTGGTATTTTAAATTTAACAAGAATTTATTAAAGGCTCACTGCATTTTCTCCTGTTTTTCAGTGTACATGGTACAAAATAATAATTACTACTACCAGTTTACTATGTGTTGGGTACAATGCTAAGTGTGTTAATGCATAATTTCAGTTACTCTTCCCAAGAGCCCTAGATGGGCTGTCTAAAGATGGGGAAACTTTACCTTCAGTGAGCCTGGATTTAAAAGCAGGTCTGTCTGTCACTGAAAACTTTATGCCTCTTCCAGCATTCTCCTCTATATTGCAGAAAGACATAAAAGAAGGATCATAATAGCCCTGGTGCCATTTCCTAGGGAGTTACAGCAGGCTGCTCTTCATCTCTTTTTGGCTTGGTGATGGCAAGGAGCAGCCTTGAAATATTGGAGCAACACATTACAATTGCATTTTTTCCCTGAAGTGCTGCACAGCTAATTATGGAATTTGGAGAGATTGTGCCTAATTTTGTATAGCAGCACCTTGTATTCTAGGAACTGGTTGTCTTTGAACACTCAGATTCTGGTATGACTCCAGATTTGCAAGCAGCTTTCTGAAACTTGACTCAAAATGTGAGCCTCAGACATAGCATTAGCATCACTAGCAGCTTGTTAGAAATGCAGAATCTCAGACCCCACCTATACTTACTAAATTAGAATCTGTATTTTTAACAGGATTTCCAGGTAAAGCACTACCCTAAACAATTAAAACAAAACAAAACAAAACTGGCCTGGAAACAGAAGGTCAGTACCTGATGACCCAGCAGTAAATGAAATAGCCAAGTAGAGTCAAAGATCTAAAAAGGATGAGCAGTGTGCTGTGATTGGAGGACTCTGGTTAGCTATGTTTATAGATAGCTCTCTTGAGAAGCTGGGGATCCTGACAGCAGACAAAAGAGAATAATTAAGATTAGCAATTAGTAATGGGTTGTGGGTAACAGAAACCATTAAAACAGAAAGCTTTATCTTTTAAATTGGTAAGACTTTAGAGATCACTGGAAAAGAGAGCCATCATCAGAAAAAGAGACCAAAGACGAAATTTTCTCCAGCTTTGCTGAGTGAGGAGAGCAGGCCAGGTATCTACCTGAACTTCATTACAGGAGTTATTGAAGGCAGAGGGGAAATTGTTAGGTAACAAAAGTTCTGCCATATAACACTCAACCCACCTTCCAAAATGATTCATACTTAAGTGATTTGGCTGTACTGAAGTTTTACTGTTTTTACTTAAAAGATATCACTAACTACTTTCCCAGTAGATATAGGTTGATGAAAATTTCACCATATCTTATTTACTTGGTGGAATAGAAAGAGGGTGATGAATGTATTGACCAACTTAAAAATCTCCAAAACTGTAATGTATTATGAAACTTTAAAAAATTCTAACTCAGCTGTGGTAATATAAAAGCTAGATTTAAATACTGTGGACATTTTGTTTTAAGAAGTTGATTGGGATTTTACATTTGTTCCAAAATACACATTTCTTTTATTGCTTCCTCAGCTGTCCTAGGAAGAAAATGCTCTGTTGCTAGAATAGTCAGATAGCAACATGAACGTACTTCCTGAGACCTTAGTTGTGCTCAAACTAAGAAGGGAGGGACTGACCTTCCCATGCTCTGGTCAAGATCATACCTCTGGCTATGTTCTGCTTGCCTTTACTGTATCTTTGGGAGCATATGATCAAGGCAGCATCAGGGGTAGATGTCTCCTGGAACCCGTTTACTGGTTATTGGTCATCCAAAGAGAGTGTAACTGGAAAATGTCGCCTTCTTGACTGTTTGCAGAGTTCTGTGACCCTTGGAATAGATTGCTGATTAATGAGGTGAGCAAGCATTAGTGCTTAATATACTGTTTCTTCTATAGCCAGGTCTTTTCTAACACTTATTTGTAAAAGTTGGTTTCATGACCTAATGCTAAGATTTGGTCTCGATATAGAATAATATAAACGGTTCCTCAAATGTTGTTTTTGTGGACTTCTAAGCGATTTTAATATATATGTCTCTCTCCTTTCCACAATGTATCCCACAATGTTTTAATTGTAGGGTTCATCTGCTGATCGGAGTCAGTGGAGGGAACCAACCAGAACATCTGATGGCTTGTGCTCGCTCTATGAAGCAGCTTTATGTCTCTTCGAAGAGGTACATAATAATCATTGTTTTTGCATTAAAAACTACTGCTATGGCTCACATTTTTCCCTTTAAAAAAATCTATCCAGTCTCTGGAAAGGATATGAAAGAAAGTGGCTTTAGTGTTCGCTCTAGCGAGTAAAGGTATTTGGTATTAGGGGTGGGAAGGAGACTTAATTTCAATGTGTACCCTTTTATTCCTTTTGAATTTTGTATCACGTGCAGATAACCTTAATTTTTAAAATGTGTTATTAAATAAAACAGATATAGAAAGCCACATAAACAAAGGTATGGCTTAATGAATTACTGTAAAATAAATACTTTTCTAATCTCTACCCAGGTCAAGAAATAGAATTTTGCCATCCATTCCAGAAGCCCTTTCATGCCTTAATCATAACCCCTTTTCTCTTCCTAAAAGTTACCACTATACTGACTTGGAGAGTAATCACTTCCTTGCATTTCTTTATCATTGTATCATCTAGGTGTTGATCCCTATACTATTGTTCAGGCTAGTCCATTAAAAAAAAGTTGGTGTCTTTTAAATGTCTTAATTTATAGGTTGTCCCTCTATTCTTTTCTTTCAATATATATGTTCAGAAAGCTGGACTTTTAGTTTGTAGAATTTCCCACAGTTTGGATTTTGCTGATTGATTACTCATGATACAGTTCCTTATGTTTTTTCTGTCCACTGTATTTCCTACAAATTGGCAGATAGATCCAGAAGCTTGATAAGTGTCAGGTTTGAACCCTTTGACAAGACTATATATAGTGTTGTGTTCTTCCATCAGTAAACATAATTTCTGGTTCTCTCTCTTTTTGTGGTATTACCAGCCCTTGATGCTTCATGCCTAGATCTCTTAATTCTGCCTGCTTCCCACATGGAAGGTCCCAGATTCTGTCCCAGGTGACTCCTAAAAAAACCCCAAAAAACCCCCAAAACAAACAAACAAACAAAAAAAAAAACAACTCAGGGTAGCTGATGTGGCTTAGTGGTTGAGCACCAACTTCCCACATATGAGATCCCGGGTTCAATCCCCGGCTCAAGTACCTTAAAAAAAAAAAGAAAAAAATAGTGAATTAATTCCCTGTTATAACTTGACTAGTTAATTTTTAAAATATCATTATGAACTCATAAATTTAAGCATATTTGAGTTTCAACCCACTGAATCACTATATGTAGTGAAGCTCATACTGTTCCATCATTGTCCGGTGGGACTCTCTTCAGGTTGGTTCCCAAGTTCTTTTGGCATAAACCTAATAATCTTTGATAGTGTCCTTGCTATTTGTTATATCAAATTGATCCAGGCTCATCTTATACATTTCTTGCCCTAGACGTGGAATCAGTTAGCTATTTCTCCAAAAAGCTCTGGTTTCTTTTAGTGGAAGATGTTATTTCAGGACCACAGTCAGGGTGCTAGATGCTTATCACTACTGAGTTTTACATTGTTTCTTAGCTTTTATAGTGAATCTAGCTAGGAGGCATGTGTGTGTGTGTGCATGTTTAAAGCTAAAATGCCTCAAAAATTCATACTGATATTTTCAATTCAATTTCAGACTATACATTTTTACTTAATCTTTTCTACATTACATTTTATCTCTTTTTCTAAACTGAGAATGCTGGTTCTTAAGGATACAGGAGATGATAGAATTAGGATATCTCATGATTACTCATTTGTTTTAGTCACATATTAAACACAAACACAGGCTTAAAATAACAAGACAAAAACTAACACTGTATAATTATTGGACACATTAATTTTTTTACCCTTGTATTATATCTATATAGTAACATGTAGTCATTACATATTCTGCCTTTTAACTCTTAATCTTAGCTGCTAGTATCTACATATTTAATGCTCACCACCAATCTCTGTCAGTATCTCTCTTTTTGGTTGTCTGAAGCTCATTCTATAGGATTACTTAAGAAAGGCTTATAGGAACAAGATTCCCTGAGTTCTTGCATGTTGATAATTGCT
>PVKH010050130.1:0-10030 GCA_004027955.1 Chaetophractus vellerosus | reverse complement strand
TGCCCCGCTTGCGCCCGCTCTGCTCGCGGGCGGCTCTGCTCTACCCGTGGCGGCTTTGCTCTGCCCCGCCCACGGAGGCTTTTGCCTTCTCAAGTGGTCCGCCCACCCGGAGAGGCCCTGGGGACAGAACCCAGGACCTCCCATGTGGTAAACCAGCGCCCTATCCACTGGGCTATACAGCCGGCCCCCATCTCTATCTTTTAATGGAACACTGAAATCCACATGCATTTAATGCAATTACTGGTATATTGGGATTTCAATCTACTACTTACTCTTTGTGGTCTATTTGTACCACTTGTTCAATATTCCCTTTTCTTTCCTTTATTGCCTTCTTTCAGATTGAGAACTTACTATTCAAATTTTCTCCTCTATTAGTAAAGATGTCATACATTTTATCATATATAAGCACACCACAGAGATTACAAGATGCATCCCTGACTTGTCTAACAATAATTTATTCTTTTTTTTTCCTTCTCGGAAATGCAAGGACCTTAGAACAGTTTTATGCCATTTCTCTCCCTTCCAGCTATATACCATTTTCATCTATATATGTAATTCTCTATATATTTTAAACCCAAAAGAATAATTTTTATAGTCAAATATTCATTTAGTCTTATCCACAGGTACCCTTTTTGTTGCTCTTCATTCCTTCCTGCATCTCTAACCTTTCCCGAGATCATTTTCCTTTAGGCAGAAACAAACCAAAAAACAAATAAATAAATAAACATTCCCTAAGTGTTTCATTTACTGTGGATCTGCTGGAGAAAAATGCTGGTTTTATTTATTTGAAAATGTCTTCATTTCAACTTCATTTCTGAAGGATCTTTTTTGCTGAGTTAGCAGTAAGTTTCTTTCAGCACTTAAAATTTCAACTGACCTCTGGTTTCATTTCTGCTAAGAATGTTAACTGCCAACTTAATTGTTGCTCTTTTGAAGGTAACCTGTCTCTGAGTGCTTTTAAGTCTTTTGTCCTTAATATATGGTTTTCAGCAGTTTTATTAAGAAGTAACAGGGGGAAACAGATGTGGCTCAATTGGTTGGGCTCCCATTTACCACATGGGAGGCCCCGGGTTCGATTCCCGGGGCCTCCTGGTGAAGGCAAACTGGCGCGGTGAGCTAATGGCCCGCACAGTGCGGTGAGCTGGCGCAACAAAGGGTGACAAGCAGACACAGAAAAACGCACAGCAAATGGACACAATGAGCACAAGCAGCAAGGGGGGGATAAATAAATTTAAAAAAAAAAAAAAAGAAGTAATGGGAAGCGGATGTGGCTCAGGCAACTGGGCTCCCACCTACCACATGGGAGGTCTCAATTAGGTTCCCAGTGCCTCTTAGAGAAGAGGAGCAAGACAGTGAGCTGCCACAATGGGCTGGCACGGCAAGCTGACACAACAAGATGATGCAGTGAGATGACGCAGCCAAGAGACAGAGCAAGGAGACACAATGAGAGAAGCAACAAAGCAGGGAGAGGAGGTGGCTCAGGCGACTGGGCACCTCCCACCCACGTGAGAGGTCCCGGCTTCAGTTCCAGCTTCAGTTCCGGTGACTCCTAGAAAGAGAAGACCAGCACAAAACAAAGGAAGACAGCAAATGCAAACAATGAGGGGGTGGGGAGAAATAAATAAATCTTTAAAAAAAAAAAAAAAGAAGTAATTAGGTGTGGTTTTCTTTGTGTTCATGGGTGGTACCTTTCATCAGTTGTTGAAAATTCTCAAGCATTATCTTTTCAAATACGGTGTCCTCCTCATTCTCTCTTCTCCTTTTGGGATGCCAATTGAACACAAGTTAAACCTTCTTACTGTATCTGTGTCTCCTACCCTCTCTTCCAATTTTCCCATTTTTCATGCCTGTTTCCTCATGGATATTTTCTTTTGAGCTATTTTCAGGGTCACTAAATTTCTTCTTCAGCTGTGTCTAATCTGCCTTTCTTTTGAGTACTTAATTTAGAATTCCCATTTGATGTTTTGTTTTGGGTTTTTTTTTTATTTGTTTTGTTTTGTTTTGTTGGAGATACCAGAGATTGAACCTGGGACCTTGTACATGGGAAGCAGGCGCTCAACCACTGAGCTACATCCACTCCCTCCATCTGGATTTTTTTATACTTTCTAGTTCTCTGCCAAAATTCTCAACCCAGTCTTTTACCTCCTTGAACGCAGTAAGCATAACTGTTTGAAAGTTTGTGGCTGATATTTATCTTCCTTGTTTATCTGATTCTATAGTCTGTTATTTCTATTAGTTTTGATTCATTTTCTCTTGCCTTCTGGTGTGCCCGTTTTTAATTTTATGCCCAATACTGAATTTACAAAATGGCTTGTGAAAACAATAGAGGGCTTGCATAAAGTTATCTCCCTCTAGAGAAGATGAGTGTTTGCTTCTGTTAGGGGACACCAGCACTCTGGGATTACTTTAATCTAAATTCAGAGTACAAAATGATCTGACGCTGGACTTCAGTCCTCTGGAAGTCTATTTCTCATCCATCTTCATTCCTTGGAAGTGGCTTTTTGGGATCCCAACACAAATTAAGATGGGTTCACCCAGGTTTGCTGCCCTTTTAGCAGAACCTGATACCTTAGACCTCCCAGGGCATTTCTGACAACCTCACAGTTTTTAGCCTCTCAGCTTACCGCTTTAGAAATCAAAATACAGCCCCAAGTTAAAAAGCCACACTCAAAATGCCACACTCACTTCCACAGACTTCCATCCTCCCCAAATTCTAGTCTTCATTATTTTATAAGCTCTCCGGTGCCTCTGGACAGACTGTGCTTGGCAGAATGACTAGTTACTCAGTTCACCATTATCAGAAGCAGAAGTAATTTTTTTTTCCAGATCCCAGAGAGTCATTTCTCAAGAAGTCTTTTCTATACCTTCCTATTAGGTCAAATTACCTATTATTTACTCTCAAATCACTTTGGCCCTCTCCTGCTTAGCATGCATAACAATTACACCTTTACATTTAACAACGTTTATTTGCTTAGCATCTGTCTTATCTTGTAGAAGATCCTCTGCCATGGAACAATATTAAGGTCCTAAATATGTGCTGAGTTAAACTGAATCTATGAAATAAGGAAAACAATACCCAGTCGGTGGTATTTCCACAGGTATTCAATTAAATAACGATTTTCCTAAAAGATGCTCATTGCTAATTTTCTGCCAGATTTTTTTTTTTTTTTGAGGTACGAGCGCCAGGGATTGAACGTAGGACCTCATATGTGGGAAAGCCGGTGCTCAACCACTGAGCCGTATCAACTCCCCTGAGTTGGTTTTGTTGTTTGTTTGCTTATTGTTTGTTTTTCTGTTGTTTTTAGGAGGCACCAGGAATTGAACCTGGGACCTCCCATGTGGGAAGCAGGCACTCAACTGTTTGAGCCACATCTGCTCCCACCAGATTTGTTTTTATTTGCTGTTCTGGCTACTAGAGATGGAGACTAACTCAGACAAGCTTCAGCTGAAGGAGGTGGGTACAGGGGATGGTAACTATTTCGGGTACAGAAAGTGAAACTTCATCTGAGTGAACTTCTGATATGAGAACTATTATCATTTCTATTTTGCAGATGTGGAAACCAAGGCTTAGGAACACATAGCTAACATTTATTGTCACTACATTTGACCCAGAAACTATTTTCCCTGCTTACAGATGAGGAAACTGACCCTTAAGAGAGTTAGAAATTGCCTGTGATCACGTCTCCTAAGCAGGCTCTGAACTAACTTCATCTGACACCAAAGATGAGGCTCTTAAAGGCTACAAAACACAAACATTAAATGACCTTTAACACCATTTCATACCCACTGGGATGGCTATAACCAAAGACAGATAATAACAAGTGTTGGCAAGGATGTAGAGAAGTTGGCACCCTCCAAACATTGTTGGTGGGAATGTAAAATGGTGTGGCTGATTTGGAAAACAGTCTGGTGATTCCTTAAAAGATAAAAGACAGCTGCCATATGACCCAGTAATTCCATTCCATTCCTAAGTATTTACCCAAGGGAAATGAAAACATGCGTACACAAAAACATGTATACAAGACATTCATAGCACCATTATTCAAAATAGCCAACAAGTAGAAATAACCCAAATGTGTATCATCTGGCGAATAATTAAAATGTGATACACCCATACTAAGGAGTATTATTCAGCAATAAAAAGAAATAAAGCACTGACACATGCTACAACATGGATGAACCCTGAAAACACTATGCTAAGTGGCAAAAAAAGGCGGTCACAAAGGACCACATATGATTCCATTTATAAGAACTGTCCAGAATAGACAAATCTAGAGAGTCAGAAAATAGATTAGTGGTTGCCTAGGGCTTGGGGGACTGGAAGAAATGGGGAGCAGCTGCTTATGGGTACAGAAGGGAGGTGGGTGTTGAAAATGGTCTGCAATTGATTGTGATGACAGCTGCACAGTTCTGTGAATAGAATAAAAACCAGCAGACTGTACACTTTAAGTTAGTGAATTGTATTGTATGTGAATTCTCTCTCAATAAAGTGGTTTTTTAAAGCCTTTTACAACTTGACCTTTCTACCTAACTTCTATTAGTCTCAAACTCACAATGGAGAAAATTCTTTGTTAAAATTTGTAAATCAGGAATACAAGCCATTTCATGCTCATATCTAAAACATGTCACCTGACTTTTTAAAAACTTTCAAGTAGGGGAACCAGCTGTGGCTCGGTGGGGCTCTGGTTTACCACATGGGAGGACTGGGTTCGGTTCCCGGGGCCTCCTTGAGAAGGCAAGCTGCTGCGGAGCAGGCAAGCCGCCGTACGGTGAGCTAACTCAGCAGGATGCCGCACCAGGGGGAGACAAGCAGACACAGAAAAATGCAAAAGCAAGATGAACACAGCGAGCACAAGCAGCAAGGGGGGATATATAAATAAATAAAAGTAAATCTTTAAAAAAAAAAAAAAACTTTTAAGTAAATGAAACTCTTATCTTAACTGACAAGTTCCAGACAATTATACTGCTCACAATACCCCACAAGGTGCTGGTGAATCGATGTGCAGGTCAGTGTACTAGCTCCATTTTGTTTTTTCCACTCTGCTGCTATGTGGTTCTCTAGAGTCATTATTGTGTTCTATGGTCAGGAAATACAAATGAAGTAATGTGTTTGCTGGGGACAGTTCCAATTCTAAATAGTTCAAACATATGAAAATATCAGACACGCATGAAAAGCTAAACTAGTAAATCCTAATTCTACACACACCAAATTTTCAGTATGCTAAAGAATTGTAGAGTGTTTTAAAAGAAACTTATAAACTAAAGACGTAGTGGAATTTTGGTCAGGCTGCTCTTTAGGTCTAGACAGCTTAAGGTCTCGTTTCTCAAAGCATGTTCCCCGAACCAACAGCATCGGCATCCCCTGGGAGCCTGTCAGAAATGCAGAGTCTCAGGCCCCAGCCCAGACTCATCCAAACAGATATGCATTTTAACAAGTTCCCCAGGAAATATGTATGCACATTAAAATCTGAGATACTTCCTCTTTTTTTTTTTTTTTTTTAAAGAGCATTCTAGCTTGCATTGGACGAATATTTAAAAAAAACTTGACATAGCTACAGCTCTGGTCTTGGGCCTGCTTGCCCTCAGTTCCAGTCTTCTCTCTTCTACACTATTCCAATCAGGAGGGGCTGACCCCTGCGGGGGGGGGGGGGAACGAGGGAGATGCGTCTGGAGCTTCTGACCGTGAGGGTGGCCCTTGGCATCTGATATGCAGCCTCCTCCCTCTGTCCCTCCACCTCAAGGACAGCAGTGGTTTCCTGCTTGTTGCTTAATCTCCGGGTTGCCTCACTGTCTCCTGCTTGCCGTCTGCATCCTTCCATCACCTATGCAACTACTCCCCTACATTAAATTCTCCTCGTTTTACTTAAACTGAGTTTTCTTCTCTGGACCCAGAATGATACCCCAATAACATTTGGATATTTCTATTACATGTCAGAAAAGTCCTATACCAGAGGACTTTTCTGAATAGCTTATCTGCTTTTAAAAAAAAGGGGGGGGGAGGAGCTATTGCACACATGTAAATCTCACATTTCCTACATTCTGACAATCTCTAATGACCCAGAAGAAAAATCAGCCCTAAGCTATCTGTCCGGCAGATGTGACTGTATTCAGAGACTCAAGTCCTCGGGGTGTATTTTTAACACGCTCCCCATCACTCCTCCTCAACCAGAACAGCTGGTACAACAGCAATTGTTTTAGGAAATAACCACCTCCTAAAGAACAGAACTCCGGACTAGCACTGCGATCTCTTCAAAGATCAACCCTCTCTCAACAGGCTCTCGCTTGCATTTGTGAATCACATGCTCAACCCCTACCAGGCTGGAGGCACCCAGCAACAAGAGACAAATCCTATCAGTAACATTTAGGGTTTCTTCCTAGAAGCACATCTGACTGTCACTCCCAGGCTTTGGGGAAAAAAAACACCTGTGGCTCTCTCTTGCCTGAGGCCAAAACACCAATTCCAGGGCTGGTCCTTCAAAATACAGATCCAACCTACCTTTCTAGATTCTTCTTTATTGTCCTCAACCTGACCCACTCACCTTCTGACCTTTCTCAGATATACCTAAACCTTTAGAAACAATGCCCCACACAGCTTGGCAAACTCTGCTCCCTCAAGACCCTAGTTACAGGGAACCTCCTCACCCCAGCCTCCCAGAGCAGTTAGCATCTCTGTCCTCCCAGTTTCTACCGCATACACTATTTGATTCTCTGTCACTTGCACACATGTGTATCTCCCTACTTGACCAGAAAAATCATCTTCTATCTGGGGATCCTGACCAAGGCTCAAATCCTGTGACACCCTGAACAAGCCGCTGAACTCTGCCTCAATTTCCAATTCCATCTGATGAGGTAAGAGATAACACCTACCTCCCTGGGCTATCATGAAACTAAAAGAGTTGATCCAGGCACAGTGCTTAGAGAAGTGCCTGGCACACAGTAAGTCCTGAAAAAAGGGTATCTGCTATGCCCTATTACTCTAATTATTCCTGGTACTGTTACACCTAGAACAAAGTAGGTTCAATACCCATTTGCTGAGTAACGGAAACACTTAACAACAAACCTGTCTGCAACATGTTGGGACCAAAGATGTTTCCCCCATCGCAGGTATCCAAGGCTGACAGAAGATAAAGCAAGAAATGGCTCCCACAGTAAGGCTAAGGGCTGGAGCTGGCACCGAAGGAAAAGCGCACTGCAGCAGGATGAGCTAGTGTGTGCGGCCCGGATCTGCCCCACAGACCCAGCGTGCCCTCGGCCACCTGCCTCAGGAAGCGGCGCTCTGACAGGGCTCACCTGTAGCAAAGCCGCAGCCGCCTGCAACAGGAACCCCAAACGGGAAAACAAAGGGTGCAACTTTCCTCCAGCAGAGAGGAAATGCGTCTTTCTGCCGCTAACATCTAGTGTCTGGAGTTGTCCATGCAGAGTTGGGTGCCAAGCGGGTGCGCAGCCAGGGCAGCCATCCTCGCCCCGCTCTCCCGAGCAGGGACGCGCACCGAGCGCGCAGCCCTTCCCTTTCGGGCACAACAGCACACCCCGGACAGTGAAGAGCCCCGGCACCCGGCTCCAGACGGACTGCTGGGGGGACCAGAGGGTAAGCCTGCAGGGCGCCCAGAGCAAACCACCCGACCAGTCCTCGGCAATGTGCAGAACCTGGGCTCGGGCACCGCACGCCGGCGGGGCGCAGCCAGGGACCCCCGTTCCTGGTCCACTCGGCGAGACGAGCCGCAGACCCCTGCCTCCAGGCCTCAGTTTCCCCCCACGGGACCGCGCAGTGCGAGGCCCCCTCGGCGCCCACCGTCGCTGGCGGCCCCGTCGCCCCGGCCCCGCACTCGGCCCCCGCCGGCGCTGCCCCTCGCGCTGCGCCCACCTGCGCGCCCCCCGCCCCGGGCGCCCGCGACCCCCGCCCGGGAGCAGCGCGCGAAGCCCGGAACGCCAGCACCAGGCGGCCAGCCCGTTACCGCGGCGGGGCGCGCTCCGCCCGGGAGGCCGGGAGGCCGGGGCGCCGGGACACCGGGCCGGGCCGGGCCTGGGCGGCTGCTCGGGCCGGGCCGCGACCGGCCGGGACTACCGCGGCGTGAGGGGCGCGCGCCCGGGCCGCCGCCGGCTCACCTTCTGGCGGATCTGGCCGGACGTGGACACCTTGCGGATGAGCTTCTGCGGGGAGCCGGGCTCCGCCTCGGGCTCACTGTCCGACGACTCCTCGGGCGGCGGCGGCGGAGGCTGCGAAGGAGCCGGCTGAGGGGCGCCCGCCGCCGCCGCCATGCTGCCCGGCCAGCGCGCGCAC
This sequence comes from Chaetophractus vellerosus, assembly GCA_004027955.1. Classification (NCBI taxonomy): domain Eukaryota; kingdom Metazoa; phylum Chordata; class Mammalia; order Cingulata; family Chlamyphoridae; genus Chaetophractus; species Chaetophractus vellerosus. Next base: position 1,749 of record PVKH010050130.1, on the reverse strand, counting down.
AGCGGACGGGGGCGGGGCCCGGCGCGGGGCGGGCGGGGCCCGGGCGGGGGCGGCCGCCTCGCCCCGCCCCGCCGCGCCCCCTGCCGGCCGCGCGCGCAGCCGCAGACGCCACCGCGCCCGGGCTCCGCCCCGCTGGCGTCTGAGGTGCCCCGGTGGGTGTTTGCTTTCTTCCTAGCACCGTTTGTGTTTTTCCGTTTCTTCGTTTACTAAGTTTGTAATCTTTAATCTTTCCCCTCAGAGTGTAAATGACCTCCAGGAAGCCTGGCACCCCCTGTCTGTCTTGCCCAGCTTTGTGCCGCCCTCACCTAGAACTGCGTCTGGCATGTAGTAGTTGCGGGAAGAACAACTCGGGCAATGAATGAGTGCGTGCATGAATGAATGAATGAGTGTGTGCATGAATGCAGGCGAGAAAGAAGAGAGTGCATGGATGGGGGCCGCGATGCCAGTATTGGGATACACAGTTCCATCTGGGAAGGCTCCTGCAAGAAAAAGATGTTTATGGAGAGCCAGAAAATGCTAAAGGGGTGTGCAAGGCAGAGGCCCAGACTGTGCGGCGACCTGGAGGGAAGAAAAAACAAGGTTTCAGGAAAAGAGAAGCTGGAGCTTAGAGGAGAGAAAGCAGCATTAAGATAAGAGCCTGGGGCGGCAGGTCCCGCAGGGCTTTGTCCACCTGCATTAGGGCTTTATCCGGAGTCCTGAAGTCAACAGGAAGCCCGGAGGGGAGGCAGAGATAGAGCAGTGGACAGAGACTCAGGAGGAGTTATCAGCTGCAGCCGGGAGCCCGAGAGCCCCACATTTCCAGCTTAGGCTGCTGAGTGGAGCCCTTGCCTCAGGTTGGAGATGAAATCAGCTGAGGTTTAGGTGCCTTTGGGCATCCAGGTAGAGAAGGACCTGGCGCCACCAGGAGGAAGGGCGCCCTCCTGTCCATACATCTGCCCTGCTGTGAGGGGCAGAACAGTGGGAGGCTGCCCAAGTGTCCCCTCACCCCTAAGGGCACCCTTCAAAGGCCCAGGGCTGCTGCAGGAGGCCCTGTGGCTTCTGCTCTGCCTGCACTGGGCAGGGTAGAGTCTGGCCTGGGGACATGGCCTCATGGCCAGGACAGAGGACGTCAGGGCCAAGGGGAGGACACTCTGGGACAGACCAAAGGCCCCCAGGTGCACCAGGCTCCGCTGCCCATTGTCAGAGTCACTAGCCACATGCAGTTACTTAAATCTCAATTTGTTAATTAAAATTGAAGATGCAGTTCCTTGGTCTCACTAGCCACATTTAAGGTGTCCACTAACCACATGTGGCTTAATGGCTACCATGGTAAAGACCCCAAACATAGAACATTTTCACAGGCGCAAAAGGTTCTGCAATGCCTAAAGATAATGACGGCTCTGGGCATAAGCCAGACGCTTGGGCCATTCTAGTCCTCGCACAAGCCCCACAGAGCAAATTCTATGGTCTTATCCTGGAAATGAAGACCCTGAAACCTGAGGTCACTAACTCTGCCAAAGCATGTGAGGGAGGCCAAGTTTGACTGTGTGATTCCAAAGTCCAGGCCATTCTGGGGTTATGCTTCCAGGAAGCTGAGGCCTGAAAGAGAAAGAGGAGGGAAAGCCTGGGAAGGTGCCCTGCCCCCATCCTTTCAGATCAATTAATTACAATGTAGTGTGCTACATACATGCAAACACCTGGGGGCTACAAGGGTGAAGGGGTACAGGGGAAGAAAGAGTTAGCTCTGCAGGGGTTTTCAAGGGAGGCTTT
>PVKH010050129.1:0-10028 GCA_004027955.1 Chaetophractus vellerosus | reverse complement strand
GCTTGCCCTGCCTGCGGCGGCTTTGCCTTCTCAAGGCGGTCTGCCCGCTCAAGGAGGCCCGGGGAACCGAACCTGGGGCCTCCCATGTGGTAAACCGGCGCCCTACCAATTGAGCTACAGCCCGCCCCTCGGCTGTGTTTTTTGATAGATGTGTAGAAACAGTCAACACAATGTCCTCTAACAAGGTGGCATGAACAAGTATCTGTACAGAAACCCTTGGTAGATTTATGAGGGCGTGGGTGGGTCCCCTGAGAGCATGCAAGATGGGGAGTCGGGGGGATTTCTTAACAAGCTATGGAGAGCTCACTGTCATGCTCTGCAGGGCTGGAAGAGGAGCACGAAACTGATAAAGAGCTTAAGGATTACAAATATACCTCTGATGATAAAAAGGCCATATATTTGTTTATTATTATTTTCTTAAAAATTTATTTATGTAACATAATAAACTTTATTTTTAAAGAGGCTTTAGATTACAGAAAAGTTACTGCATATGTTTTAAAATAAAAGGTAATGGCTTATTTAACACATCCTAATTGATTAACTATTCAGTTCACTTATCTATCTATTAGTGTTGTGCGGTCCAAGGTGGTAGCCATGGGTTATACGTGGCTCTTGAGTATGTGAACTATGACTAGTCCAAATTTCTTATCTTGATTACATGTTAAAATGATATCTTAAATATATTGGATTAAAGAAAATATCTTATTAAAATAAATTTGACCTTTACTTTTTACTTTTTGCCAATGTGGTTTCCAGAAAATTTTATATTCTACATGCACATGTATTGTGTTTCTATCGGCAAGTTCCTGGAGGACAAGCACCATGCTTGATATATTGTGTAACCCCCTGGACCAAGTGTGGTCCTCACACCCAATAAATGCTTACTAAATTTCCGTAAAACAAAATGCACCCTTTTTATAAGTTATATTCCTGATCCGTGTTAAGTTTTCTTTTTTAAAATAATGTCACATTTGATATATGAAAAGGAATATAGAAATCCTTTGCTATGCAGATACAGGAACCAAATATTCTGGTAATTTTCAGATGAAATCCTCATTATCTGAACTCTTGCTACTCACCAAGCTCAGAAACTAAAGCAGCTCTGGATATCAAGGGATATTCGAATAGAGCATACATCTAAGGTTTGAAACTAGCAGTACTAGCAAAGATACCTATGAGTCCTTCCTAATTCCACGTCATTGCATTCCCTGGATGTTGAACCGCCTTCCTGTTTATCAATCTATCACTTTTCTTATATAATAGTTTTCCAAATGTACATTATCTCTAGACAGTGTATTTATTTTCTCTTGTAAAGTTTTGAGCTTTATAAGAAAAAAGTGGCACAATTTGCACATATTTTTAAAAACCAAAAATGCTATCTCATTTAGCAATTCTAATTTCAACATTGTTAGCTAGAATTTAAACATGAATTATTTTCTATGGCTGACAAACTTTTTGTTTTAACACCTTTAGAAGTTACAAAAAGTAACTGGGCAAATGAAGTATTAATTAAAACAACGAGAAAATATTCACTTCCTTTAAATAGATCTGTGAGTGACAAGGACTTTAAACTTAACACGCTATTACCTCGATAATATAGAGGACAATATTCTTGTAGAAACAGTAAAGGATGCATTTGGAGACTCTGTTATAGTTCCAGGCACCATGAACCATCAATAAATTCTTCAAATACTTGAACTAAAATAAGAGTGGAAAAAAATTAGTATTTTCCTCTTCACGGTGCCAGTTAACTGAAATGAACGGTGTGTTTTGCAGAAACAATGCTTTACCTGAGCTATGGAGTAATCAGAAGAATTAGCTGCCTGGAGACCTTCATTGCCACTTATCCCAACACCGACATGTGCTGTCTGGATCATGCTGACGTCATTTGCTCCATCGCCAATTGCAAGTGTTATGACCTTGACTTGTTTCTTAACCATCTCAACAACTTCAGATTTTTGGAGAGGAGAAACCCTTAAATTAAAACAAATGATCAATTCACTCTCTTTCCTAAAAAAAACAACAACATAATTTTGAAATGTCACTGTCTCAAAAAGATAAAGGCAGAAGAACCAAATGAATAGTTCTCTGAAGACCATTATGGAAAAGTCTTAGGTTTGCAAATGTTTAGTTCTCTATTAATCTGGTTACCATGTAAAGAGAGATTAAAACAATAATAAAAAGAGTCTTAGTGGCAAGCTGTTAGATGAGAGCTAGAAGCTAGTATGCCTTGTTAAGCACTCCCTTACCAGGATGTTTGCATTAATTTGTTGAAGAAATAATATTTCAGTTTAGAAACTCCCCTATTTTCTAACAAATAATATAAGGATTTCTAGTTCTTCACTTTCAAGTTAAAAAAAAAAGTCATAAAGCCTGTTAAATAGTAGCCCCCAAACTAATCAAATCCTATAAAATACCTGGAAAAAAGTATTGCATCCTGCAAGATAACGTACTGTAAATTTAAAACAGCTTAAAATTCTATTTAAATCAATAGTAGGGAATCTGTTCTCAAATATCAGCAAGAACTGGGGAATCTCAACCTAAGTAAATACCAAGCACTTGATTACAGTTCATGTGCTTCATTTTTTCTTCCAAAGTTACTGTTGGCAAAGCAGAAATCAAGCAACCTTTTATACAAATGTGGGTCAGAAACAGAAAACACCAGAATCCATACCAACATCCTTTTGGTGTTAACTTTGGAGCAACTTATACTAGATTTTTAAAAGACCATTTAAGAAAAGAAATAAACCCAAGACAAGAAGAGAAGGGTTGAAAGACAGAATGTATCATCAGAGTAAATAATTTAATTTAGTGCCCACAAGTATCAGAGATCATAGAGAAAGAAAGGAAGAATAAACATTGAACTGACCAGTAAAGTATTAAGATAGTAATTAAACGTAAGAAACAACACTACATAATGTTAGCGGACAAGAAAAATATCTCAGAGCTAAATTCTTTATCAAGGCTAAGCGGAGTAGGTGTCCAATACATATCTGCTGGAACATCTGGTAAATCATTTATTATTCTATTTACAAATGAAGATCATCACTCTGAAAGAATCCACACATCTTTGCACATTTTTCTGACTATTTCCTTAGGAAAAATTTCTAGCAGTGGACAGCATGTACAAGTATATGCCTCCTGGAGGCCACACTGCCCTCCTGAAAGGCTGTGTCCAGAGCAGCTCTGGTTTTTATTTCAGTCACTGCATTAGACTGCGAGTTGCTTACAGAGTGAACAAGTCTCCTCATCTCAGTATACCTAATGCCTGATCCAGAATAGGTATGTGTTGTAGTTTGCCGCAGGGCTGCTGATAGAAAGTACCAGAAATGGGTTGGTTTTTTTAATGGAACTTTTATTAGAAGGCCAGTAAATAGATGTCCAAATCAAAGCACCATCACAGATGCTTTCTCACTAAAGTCCGCTATTGGCAATCCTGGTGTTCTGCCATGTGGCAAAGCAAGATGGCGGTCGATCCCTGCCGAGGACCCTGCCTTCCCCTCCGGACTCACCATCTCTTCAGCCTTGAGCTGCTCTGTAGGCCTAGCCGTTTGGGGGCTTTGTGCTCAGCTTCGGCTGGTTCCTCTCTCACACATGGCTGGGTCAAAATGGCAGAGTTCCCTTTTGTGTGTGTGTGTCTCTCTGTGTCTCCGTTTATATTAAGCTCCAGTAGCAGGGCAGAGACCCAGCCTGAGTCACGCCTCACTGACTCAGTGCAAGCAAAAGTGCCCACATCCACAGGAATGGATTAGCTCAAGAGCATAATCTTTCTCTTTTTGGAATTCATAAAATAACTTCAAACTGTCATAGTATGTGATGAATGTTTGCCATATCTAAGAATTATTTTTAATTTTTTCTTTGGATTTCCTTTCTGAGTCTGGCAATAGTACAAAACGACACAACTGTGAACACAGCAGGGAATGAATGAGTATCCGGCCATTAATGGGTGATTTCACTGTTAGCCCCCATTTTTCTTCAAAGCAATATTCATTTCATTTTCACATTTTATTTAATTTTTCTTAACAGGCTAATATAAATTGGTAAGCCTACTGGCTCTAGGCCCATATTCTAAACATGGAATGCAGCTGACATTTCATAAATGTCAAAAAAGAATGGTCACCAAGGAACCACCTAAAATGCAAATGGGAAATGGACATGAAAAGAGAAAATTTTAAAACATTTATCAAGTTCCCTTCACAATTTAACAGGTCCACAATGTAAATACATTATGCAGTCACACCGTGGGATGGAGCCAGGGAATGGTGGTACTTTTTCATGAGCTGGATGTATGAAAATGAAGAAATCTCTGCAAGGTGAGTGAATACTAGTGATTTAAAGAAACATCAGAAAAGAACTGGACTGAACTTTGATTTCTTTCATCATGGCTATTCCAACCAACTATGGTTTTCTGTGTTTGACAGTGCAATTTTCAATACCCCAAATTAAAATGTGCACTAGGATTTTCACCTAACTCCGTGGGTCTGGTTAAGTTAGGGTTAGAAACAAAGAATACGAATGTTCCTTTGGTGAGAGTGCGGCCTGGGGAGGTGCTGGTTTGTGTATAAATACAAGAAAAAGATAATGCAGTGAGACATACGTAAAACTACACCGCAGCTGCTGTCAGGGAGGGCCTTTGCGTCCATGACCCAGCTAAAAGGTGATGCATGGCTTGGAACAAGATTCAAGAAATAGTAGATGCCCTTGTATCTGATGAGTATGAAATAGCAGATGGTTGCTAGATAAAGATGTCTTATTTAAGTGAGGAATTCATAAAAAGTAAAATATACATACTTAAAACATTTGACAAAATGTAAATGTACAAGCTTGTGATGTAGAAGAAAGAACCTTGTTTGGACCTGGTCTGCCGTCTGAAATTTGCATATCTTGATTGCAGGAACCTTTTTCCTGAGGCACAGTCCATGGTTTCTTTCATTAAAGTGAAGACTGGAATGTAATGATTCCCTCTGTCTGGGTTTAAAGTTATCTTACACACACCAAGTTCAACAGGACACTTTTTTAGCAAGTCACAGTCTTTGTAGAGCAGGTTTACCCAGCAACAGCAACTTTTATGAAGTTAATATTTCAATGATTTATGGAATATTTAATTCAATGATGATTACTTTAAGAAATACAACAGGAATAAACAGATTAGGGAACAAGCACTGGCGATTCCTGGTAGGTACCCATGTCAAGTCATGGAAGCAAAGGCGCGAGAATGTCCTTCTAGCTCTGAGCAGTTAGTGTGCCGCCGGCTTCCTTCAGGAGGTCTTATGGCAGGAATGGATTTAAGGCTATTCAGGTTAGTCAAGCTGAAGCCAGTAAAAAAGATCTACTGTTTTTACAAGACTCCATTTAAAAAATTGTTCCTTGCTACAAGGAGCTTACAATTTAGCAAAATAAAAAGACATTAAATAATAATGGAAGCATAAAGCTGTTGGATAAGACTGCCAATACTTAGTGATTTCAGTGGATGTAGAAATCAGCATGGGCTAAAAGAGGCTTCCCTGATGAGTTAGAATTTGACTTGGCCTGGACAAAGATAGGCAAGCTCTCACTTCAGGAATGAGAAATAGCACATATAAAATTTCTTTAACTTCATATTCAAAATTCTCCAGACTATATTCTTTTCTACTGCTATGTTTCCACCTCTTAAAAGTCATTCACTTCACTAATTAGGGTTTATTTACTTTCTTTAACTTTGTGCTTGCATCTATATTTGTATAATTTTCATAACAGTCTAGAAAAACCTTACCACACAAGTTAAAATTCTTCCAAATGTCTTTCAAAAACAACATATTCATGGCCGAGAATATCTAAAATTTAAATTTTACAAACACCAATAAATGGCCCAATATATAATTCTAAATCATAAAAGCTCTCTCTCTCTCCTCTCCCAGACATTTTACCACCCAAGGGTCTGCATCAGAGCTTAAATTATTCACAGTTCTCTTTTCTTCCACTGTTGCTCTTTCTTCTTTGGGATAGGTAAGAGCCTCTTTGGAAAAAAGAGTACTTATCCAGCGTGTACTGTAAAGGTCCAGTTTTCTTCCCCATAGCTCCACAAACAGAGGGTGGTCTTTTGCAATACAACCTGGAAGTGCACCGACTCTAACATGCTTTTCAGATATTATTTTGGCTGTACTTTCTACACATGTTATTCATTATTTTTCACATTTGCTATGTACTAATTCTCACTGCTTTGTGAAACTAAGATTGGAGCACTGGAAATTTTTACCACTTAGGTGAAGAGGTATATACGGTAACCCATCTTACATAGCCACGCTTTACACTCTTGTAATGGAATTAGCGAAATGAGCCACTGTTTTGGATGGACTATGGACAAAGATACAAGTGCATCTATATACACAGGCACACAATAAAGGATATTTTAAGGTACTTTTTATACGTAGCCGAGTAAAATAATTTATACTATGAGATTGTGTTTTGGGAGTATTAACCTAAAAGATTTTAATAGACACATGAAAAATTATACTGATAATACCGTATTTTCTCAAAGCCACATACTGTAAACTTAAACATTACAGGGAATTTGCCTTTCTTTAGAAGGTGTATCTAGCAAAAATTTCAAAAACAAAATGAAGGGATATAGTATTTCCTAATTATCTGAAAGTGTTTTACATAATGACCAAGCACTTACATTGGTGAAGCTTGAGTCTGCCCCCTGTGACTATTGAGATGTCAGGCTTGTTCGTGGGACAATATGCTATACTTTCTTCCACAGCAAACTTTCTCAGTTTTCTCCTTATGAATATTAGTCTATTCCTTATTGAGTCACATTCTACTAACCAATAAAAGAAATTATAAAAAGTAACCTAACTTTTGAGATCATCCTTGAGTCTTCTTTGAACTAAAATTTGTTAGGTTCATTTACAAAGTTTTAGGTTAAGAAGGAATTAAGGTATGGCAAAAAATCTGGGTTACATGTATGAAAATTACATAAATATAACTCTTATAGAAACTCACTATCCATTTATGACTGGAATGAAAACAGCAGCTTATATAGCAATTCCTAAAAATGATACTGACTGTATGGTACATAATGATACATTCAACTACTTCTAGGTAAGGAAAGTGTGCTATTCAAATGACTGATGAGTGAGCACTTTCCTAGCCTCTAAAACCAACATCTACTGGTATACTACACAGTCACAAGCATCAAGGAAACCTTACAATACAGAGATTGAGTCTAACAGAAAGAAAATATACAGTCTTTCCACAGGATGAAAAAAGAAACAAACTTAAAAAGATCCCTTTTGGGAAAGTGAGGGAGGGGTATGTAGGAATCCCTTATATTTTCGATGTAACATTTATGTAATCTAAAGCTTCATCCAAAGGTTATGTATCTTGGTAGGATGTGCATGTATCAAGAAGTGAAATTAAAAGATGAGTAAAAAAAAAAAAGATTCCCTTTTTGTAATGCCTTTTAGAAACAATACTGCCCTTCTGTGGAATTTTATATTGTTATAGTAAACTACCTCTACCTTCAGTTCAAACGTTCTGATAGTATTTGCCTATTCATATTGATTAGTGTATATTTGAGTACATGTGTGTGAGCAACCCAAACTACTAGTTGGCAAATACATCTTGTAAAATGAAAACTTGTCCTAGTAGAAACTTTTTATTATAGTTCTTACACCAAAGAACATAGTTTGTCCACAAGGCTAGTTTTATTTTCTTTTGAAAAAAAAATCATCGAATTATTCTGAACCTAGCATTGTAAACTTGGCACACAGCAGATAGAATATTGTCAGAGGAATGAATTAATGGAAATTTTATAAGAGAAAGAGATTCATCATCCCGTGATACTAATATTGCAACTCATTCTTTTTTTTTTTTTTTTTTTTTAATTTTGGGTACCAAATTACTTTATCTGAAGGAATGGTGAAACTGAAAGAACCTGGTAGATATTGATACAACTTATTTTAAAGAGGGTAAAGGTAAACACAACACGCATGCCCTGCCGTGGAGACCACGGAAGCCCCCGTGGCTCTGGGGAAGCCAGCATGAGGCTGAGCTTTCATCGTCACTGTTTCCCAGAGTGCGCTCGTGCAAGTTGATTACATGGTCACCCAATTCTGTGATGGATGTCACCTGCTGACTCAGGTAATGGGTGTCTGAGAAGCCACACAAGTGGGGGTCGTGCCAGTCAGTGGTCAGACTGTGCAGCTCCAGTAGTGACTGATCCATCCTTTTTCTCAAGCGTAACGCACGCTCATTGCATTCTGCCTGCTCTCCCAGCTGACTTCTGGTTTCTTGACATCTTGCATGAAGATTTGGCCACTTCCTTGGTTCTGCAGCTTCCTAAGTTTCTCAGCAGGTTCCCTCTCCTCATAAGATCAGTGAAGAAAGTATTTGGCAAAGTTCTTCAAAGCCACATCATCATGGTCAAAGCAGTTAAGACATCGGCAGGTGGACCTGAGAGGCACAGAGCTCCAGATGGACCTGGCGGTTGATGGTGGCCTCTGAGTCCCGGTTGTAGCTCTGGTGCACCTATGACGGGGATATGGTCTTCACGGCAGGCGACTGAGGAGAGGCGGTGCTGGCTGTGAGGCGCTGGAGTGGTGGCGGCAGGCTGCTCCCAGTGGCTGACCAGGGCCAGCACTGGGTTCTGTTCAACTACTGTAGAAGCAGGAAACCACTGAGACTCTCTGCGAAGATGTCTGGCCAACTCATTCATTTTTAATTGTTCACTGTTAGGATGCAAAATCTGTTTAATCTGCTCTGTACCTACAGATAGGAGTACTCTGTAAAGGATGTTAGATTCTCCAAAACTTTCTTACATGGGTGGGAAACACAGGTGACAACTTTTTAGGGGTGGAAGGGAATAGACTACTTCTACAAGGGAAAGTGGATTTATTCAGAGTAGATTTGAGCCGGATGACAGAGGGCATCTGCATGTCACAATAATAAAGTTTCTAAATCACAGTAACTCTAAGCAATAGGTAATGTTAAAAGCTTTGAGTTAAAAAAGAACATAGTGGAAGCAGATCCTTAGTGATATTGATTTGGACTGCTCAATAAGTATTAGGTTTATTATATAGCTTAAACTTACCTAGCATGAGGGCAATGAAAATGAAAAAGAAAGGACTTATGTAAGTGGCTGGGGGTGGGGGTGGGGGAGATTTGAATGGAAGTGAATTCAAAGATGACCCTAAGGTTTCAGATTTGGGTGACTGAGAGAAAGATGGTCTAAACATTTCTAGAAAAGGCAAAAGGAAGATTTACAGAAGAAACTTACCAGGTAAGTTCTAGATAATCTGGAGTTCAGAGAATAGTGGGACATCCTAGTGGAATCATTAAATAGGTTGACTGAAAAGGTAGGACAGAGCTTAGAAGGAAAGCAGAGCTGGAGATGCGCAATTGGGTGTCATTCATTTGTCAAGTATTTGTTGATCCTTAGCATGGAATGAAATTTCTATGGAAGAATATAAGTAGAAGAAAGCAGAGAGCCTCGAGTTCTTCCTGTTGCCCCTGAGAGTTATTAATTTAAGGATCTTTATTAGCAACTATCTCGGGGGTCAAATATTAAAAGTCCATTTGACAGAGGTCTTTCTATGGTCTCTGGTTCTCAGGAGACAGCCACCTGGGACAAGACCCAGCCACCTCTCTTTTCTGGGGAGTGCTGGCTTTGGGACTTGTGTGTTCCCTCCCGGGAAACTTTTCTATTCAAGCCTACTAGAGTCCATTCCCCTTCTTGCTCTGTACTTCCATGACCTTGCTCTCAGAGTGTAAGACCTATGACCTCCATCTTTTCCCATCCTCAATTATTTGGTTGGAATGCAAATGAGCCCTAGCTCTTTTCCCTTTTCCCATGAGCCTGGATAGATAAGGAAGGGCTAAAGTTTCCTTACGCTGAAAGGAAATGAAATGCCTTTCTCCCCTACCCTTTTGGGGGGCGGGATTTTCTCCTATGCAGACAAACTTTCTCCTAGGTTTTTCCGAGAAGCCTTCTTTCATCTTAGAAATACCTAGTAGAAGATAGAACAATTGGTAGCACAGGCTACTGG
>PVKH010050128.1:0-10028 GCA_004027955.1 Chaetophractus vellerosus | reverse complement strand
AAAGCCGCCACGGGCAGGGCAGGTCGCCTGCAAATCGAGCACAGCCAGCCACCCGCGAACTGGAGCCGGCCGTGACGGAAGCAGAAGCCGCCCACAAGCGGGGAAAGCCGCGCCTGCGCAGTGACCAAGTCTCGGCGCGTCGCCGCAACGGGGGGGAAGGGGAGATATGTAATAAAATAAATAAATCTTAAAAAAAAAAAAATATTTGAAATTAATGGAAAAATATGATTATATTTGTTTCCTCTCATACACATGTATTTGAGTATGTTTATGAAATTCTGGGACTATACTATAATTTTGTAGCTTGTGTTTTCCAGCATTATATAATGAGTAGTTTTCCCATACATCTTTATATATTTAAAACTATGTGTTTTTTTTTTAGTAGCTTTATATCGCTGTATGGATTAATCAATCCTCTATCCACTGCATATTTCAGTGTTTCTAATAACATTGAGATAAAGATATTTATACCTAAATCTTAATGTATGTTTGTATATTATTTCTCCAGAATAAATTTCTAGATCTGGAATTAGTGATTTAAAGGGACAAGTGGTTTGAGGCTTGTAATATTAAACTGTACTCCAGAAAAACGTGTCTGTTACACTTTAACCATTAATATATCAAGGTCCATGTTTTGCTGCATCTTTGCCAACTGCAGGCATTTAGTATTTTAAAAAGTAATTCCCAACAAATGAAAAATGGCATCTCTTTTTACTTTGTATATGAATATAGAAAAGTTAAATATTCTTATATATTTAATGGCTTTTTATTTCAATAATTCTATTTACATTCTCCTTTTGCGTTTTGTCATTTGTCTTCAATACTTTATATAAAAAGGATATTAAACATTTGTTCTTCACACATTACAAAAATTGTTCACTATTTGTATTTTGTTTTGTGGATGATGTAACATACAAGTTGCAAGTGATTATTCAATATTTTTCTGTTTAGTTCCACCTTTTTTATGCTTAAAAGTGTCTTACACATATTCATCTGTATTTTCTTTTAGTTTTTTATGTGTTTATTATTAGACATTTGTAATATTAATTCATCACTAACTTGATGCATGTAATTTCTTCATGGTGTGAACATATAGTAAAGCTACTGATTTTTAAATGTTTCCACTATAATTGGCTATCATTGGTAACTTTCTTATTAGTTCTAATAACTCTTCAGTTTCCATGGTTTTCCAGGTAATAGCTCATTTGCAAATCAGTCTAACACAATTCTTTCCTTTGTTAATGGCTGGGACTTCTCACTCTTTTGGTTGTTGCACTGAGAACTTCCAAGACAATGTTTTTTAAAAAAACCAAAACAGTAGTAATGACATGAATCCTTGTCTTACTCATCTTTATATTCCTTAGAGCATTTGGAATATGTCCTCATACAGATAGAAGTTAATAGTTATTGAAAAGATGAATGATCTACAATTTTTTTTGGTGAATCAAATATCTTTAATCTCCATAATTTTACAAGGTATACTTCATTGTGTCATCTGTGCCTTTCACAGATGGAGAAATTAAGGTTCAAGAATGTTGAGTAAATTACACAAAGCCCCAGGGTTTGCTTATAAAGAAAAAAATCTCTCCCTGATTTAAAAATCTTTTTCTATTCTGTGAGGAGTGGCCATTAAAGAACTAGAGGAAAGCCTCCTCTGGCATCACTGATATATTCTCTTCCCATTTCTCCCTTTTGAACCTAGAATATTAGGACAGCAAAACTCCCCAAAGGCATAGGCTGCAATCCCTGTAATTTGGTTGGTTCTTCTCCCTTGTCAACACCAACCAGACCAGTGGTGAAGTGGGTTCCTACACTATAACCTGCGTGATTTCCAGGCTGTGGGGGAGGAAGGAGAGGGAGGGAAAAGCGACACAGAAAATGTGTCTGACGGCTCCGGCCTTCTTGGCAGCCAGCCCCCAGCCTCCCAGCCGAGGGGAAGCCCAAGTTCTCCGCAGGCCCTGATGTGCTAATCTTCCTCTCAGTCCCGGCCGCCTCCTCTCTGCCCCCTGCAGGCTGGCCAGCGGGAGTGCTCAAGAAATCGGTCGGGGCCTGGTGTGCGGAGAGCTGTCGGAGAACCGAGCGCAGCTCGCGGGAACGCAGAAGGCCTGGGCCATGGCGCGGGTGCTAATCGTGGGCGCCGGGCTGACCGGAAGCGTGTGCGCCACCCTGCTGAGGAGAGACGCGTCCCGTCCTTTGCGCCTCACTGTATGGGACAAGGACGGGGACTCAGGTGGGTTATTAGAAAGCCGACACGGCGCTAAAATGAAGCTGACACGGCCGCTGACAGTGGCAAAGTCCGCGCGAGAGCCTATCTATAAATCCCAGGGTCTCCGAGCCCCGCGCGTCCCGGGAAGGGCACATGCGCAGTGCGCGTCTTGTCACATGCGAAGACTTCCGCCTCCCGCGAAAGGTCTAAGGAAAAAAGGTGGGGGCGGCGATCCCGACTGGGCTGGGTGTAGGGCTGCGCTTTGGTTGAAGGCCTGAGCTGCTTGGGAGGCAGCCCGACCAGAGTTTGCAAAGCTTGGGCCGATCGCTGTCCCTAATAAATGTGTTTTTATCATGGCCCTTTCTGTGCCTTTACAGCGTTCTCCAGGTTATGAGGATCCCAAAATTGACCACGAATTCCCGTAGATCTGGTTTAGAGAATCCTGTTATTCTCATGAAATCTTTCTGCATGAGAGCATTCATTGATTCTGACAGATCACCCAATATTTTGTTTCATTTTATCCACTTACTCCTTTTATGCAAGTTAATAAATATAAGCACCATTCACAGCGCTGAATACTGCTGCATTATTCATGACTTCTTAAAAAAACAACACCCTCACAATCGTTGGCCCAATTGTTCGTGTTACTTATCTCCTGACCACGATAGATGACAAAACCATCAATTTAAAAGAAACAAAGTTATATTTGTAAAGTAATCGATTTGGGGTAACTTCAGGTGAATTGCATTAATTGTAAAAGGCTCTTTCTAATACACTAAAACGTTTTCCTGTGGATTAAAGGGGGAAGGATGACTACGACCAGCTGTACTCTTAATCCACAATGCACAGCTGACTTGGGTGCTCAGTATATCACCTGCACTCCTCATTGTGCCAAGAAACACCAAAGGTAAGTTAGTTGAACGGAGTGGAATCAGTCTTACTGTATGAAGTAACCGTGTTTAACAAGGTTAAACTTTACCTCTTGTAATAAATGAAAGTATTTTGATGTTGTTATTGTTGGTGGTGTTCGTAAAAGGTTAACCTGCATGAAGTGGGAACTGTAATACCTGCTTCATAGGATTGCTGGGAAGATTAAATGAAAAGGTATATAGAACCTAGTAAGGACTCAATAAACATGATGAATTACTATGCTGGTGTTGAGAAAGAGGACAAATACCTGCGCTGCAAGTCAAAAAATCTTCTTAACCAAACTTAAAAACAGAATACCTTTCTGTTTATTTTCACTGACTTTAATTTTCAAATATATGGGGGAAAAAGCTAATGTCAGCAAAAGATTCATGTATTTTTAAAACACTTGTCTTCTTCACTTGAATTATGTTTTACCTAACATAAAATATACATTGAATTAATCATTTGAAAATTGCTAGTTATGTATTATAACCTGTAAGAATTCTTGGAAGAGAATGTAGTATTTTAGAGCTAATTATAGTATATGCTTACATTATATATATTGTTATTTCAGTTTTTATGATGAACTATTAGCTCATGGCATTTTGAAGCCTCTGACCTCTCCTATTGAAGGAATGGTGATGAAAGAAGGAGACTGTAACTTTGTGGCATCTCAAGGAGTTTCTTCAATTATTAAGCATTACTTAAAGGAATCAGGTGGGAATAGGATTTTCTCTGCTTTTTAAAAAAATTGCATTTAAAAGTTAAATTATATATGTAATTAATATGGGTCTATTTTCATATCAGAAAATTCAGTGTGCTTGTTCTTGTTATTGACTGTCCGTTATTATATATTGAAGTATGTGTGTACCATAATTTACTTAACTGTAAACTTTCTGATAACTAGATTGTTTAGGGGTAGGAGGCTGTTTTGGATTTTTGCTAATATAAACATTGCTGCAGTGTTTATCCTTGACATGCTTTTGTAAGTATATCTGTAGGACCAATTTCTAACAGAATGTTATTTTTAATTTAAAATAAAAACTAAATTAAAATGTGCTTTTTAAATTTAACCAGATTGTACTGTAGCACAGGTTTTTCTTTAAAAATATTTCATTGATAGTGAATGAGAATGTCTTTTTCCACACATTTGAGTATTACAGAAATTTTTACTTTTGCCCATGTTGTAGCTTAAAATGGTATCTCTTTGTGGTTTTGATTTGCATTTCCTTGTTTGTGAGTGATATTTTGCTACTTTGTTTTGTTAACCGGCACTTTGCATATTTTTTTCTGTGAATGTCTTATTCATAACCTTTCCCCATCTTCTATTAGGATTTTCATTTTTCCTTATATATTTTGATTTGAAAATTGACTCTTAAGAAAATAGAACTTTTCTAAGATGGTAAATAATTTTTTTTTTTAAACCAGAAATAGGCTTCTGTACCTAATTCAAGATCACTGAGGAAAGTTACAGGCTGAGAAGTTGTTTTGATTCATGAGATATTACTAGAATAATTGCCGTTTGGGTCTTGTTCATCAAATAATACTTATTGAGAAGTGTATTAGGGTTTTACAGAGGAACAGCACTAATAGTATATTTATATGAATATGAATATTGTGAGATTTATTATAGAAATTGGCTCACACAACCATGGCAGGCAGTGGGCAAGTCCAAATTCCATAGGTTAGGTGGCATGTTGGGAACTGATAAAAGTTTCAATGAATTTCCCAGGAGAAGCTGGCTGACTGAAGTAAAGATAGAAATTTTTCTTTCTGAATGTTAAAATCATCAGTTCTCCCTTTAAGGCCTTCAGCTGATTGGATGAGACTTCTCTCATTGCTGAAGGCAGTCTCCTTTTTGACCAAAAAACTGGACACCTTAACTGAGCCAGGTTGACTTATGTACTCAACCATAACTAGAGCTCCCAGAATCTCTGATACTGGACTTGAGAGAGCTCAGTGCGATTTAATACACAGCATGAGAACACAATAGACGCCATTTGGGTCAGACCATTTCTCTATTCAGGATTCAGTCCATAATGGTGTCACCATTGAGCATTTTGTGGAATGTCACCATCAGCTTCACATTTTGCCACCATGTGAGTCTTTAAAATCTCACTACCTTCATGATTTTCACCTGACAGAAGTTTGGTATATGTACTTATTGAAATTAAGTACTTACTAACTGTATTTTGTATTTATCCATCCATGCATGCATGCATCTCTACATTCATTCAGTAAATATTTATTGAGTGTATACCATGCTCCAGACACTGTTTAGATTCTGGTAATAACACTGATTAACCAAAGCCCCTGCCCTTATGGCGCTGCTGTTCTGGCAGAGAGACATTCCTTGATACTTTGTACCTACTTCTTTATTTTGTTATGTATTTTAGGGAATATATATGTTTAATCTTCCAATTTTGGTCTGGAAGCTCTTGGGGGGCAGAGATCATATTTAATTCTTTATAGCTCACATAGAATATAACAGTACTTTGTATGTAGCAAGTTCATTGATATAAATGCAGATTCTAATATACATTTAGTTTATATGTATTAGGTGATTACCACTTCAATGACTTTAACTGATTCTTAGTTTTAAAAAAAAAACATTGTATTTTCAATTTATACAGCTTATTGGGACAATGAGTCCTGGTGGATTTTCTAATCTGCTATGTAAAATATTAGCAGTATTTGTTAGTATGATTCATTATGAAAAGTAGCTCTTTTTTAATAAAGTTAAAAATAACATATTTCTAGTGGAAAATTAGAAAATACAGAAATATATCAAGGGAAAATATGTGATTATAATATATAAATTAACAAAAGTTCATTGTTGTGACATATTTTCTTTCTGCTTATTTTTAAATGACTACATAATTGAGTTCATGGTCTACAAAATTTTATTCTATATAAACCTTTCCTTTGTTTATCTTAATATTCTCTTTGTAATTCTTCAAGATTCCCTTTCTCTCTCTACCGAGATCTATTATAAGATTTAGTAGACCCTATCTATACCATTTTTAATTTTATAATTTTATCCCTTTAAACATCCTTTAAACCCCTTTAAATCTTCCTATATTGTAAATGGTCCATCAAAGTGTTTTAGTTTTTACACAGTATAAGTAAAGACAGTATCTGGAATTGGAGTAAACTGGATTCAAATTAAGGCTCTACCATCACTTTTTAGCTATGTAATATTAGGAAACTTTTAAATCTTTCCTTAGTTCTTTCATCTGTGAAATGAGGGTTATAACATATACGTAAGGTTGTAGTGAATAAAAAAGAGATAATGTACTCATTGTTGGGCTAGGTAAATAATAGACCAGGCACATAGTAATCTCTTGAGAAATGATGTTAGTTTTAAAATTAAAGTCTACTTGAATGAAGTTGACCTTCATATGTCCCCAGTCCAGAAGAACGTCAGAGGCCAAGTTAGTCCAAAGATCTACATTTTGGAATCTGGTTGAGTTCACAAACCTACAGTGTGATGGACCAATCAGTGGTCACTCAGATTAGAAATAGACTTCTAGAGAAATTATTTAGATAGAATATGGGATATGTCTAATCAGATATGCTTTAGAATATAGGTCTAACCTCTAAAGCCAGTATTTAACTGACCAGTTTCCGAGAACAAGTAAGCAAAGGCAGAGGAAAATAGACACTTGCCCCTGGAACTTATGTGTTATTTTTATTTATTGTCTGATGTGTTCCATTTCCCTTATTACAGTTAGAGCTGTATTTATTGGTATCACTTTTAGTGACTCCCTGCCTTCCCCAGGAATACAATCTTCTCCCTGACTGAGTGACACTTGATTTTTCTGTTATTCTTTTTGTTGTTGCTGGGGTGGGAGAATCTCAGAACAACAAAAGCTGCTATAGCTTTTGATAAATAAATGTATCATTTATTAAGTGCTAACCATTTACCAGGCTCTGTGTTATGCACTTGACATAAATTATTTCTAATACAACAACCTTTCAAGGTAGTTATAATTATCCACATTTCACTAATGAGGAAAATGAGACTCAGAAAGGTTAAATACTTGGCCTAAGGTCACTTGGCTACCAAGTAACAGAGGTGGAACTCCCCTGAAGCTGACCCTCTTGTCTTTTTCTAATAGCTATTCCATTTGAGGGAGGGCAGTGAGAAGTGCTCATACCTTCTGATTCAACTTTTGTTTTGTAGGGCCTTCTCTTTCCTTCCTGACTTGCTTCCTTTCCCACTCTGGTGCCACACGTCAGTGGACATATGGCTCAATAGAGCAACCTCAGAGTGCCTTCTTCCCTAGTTCCCCTCTTTCATTGTTTAGTCCCTGCTTCCAGGGGAGGGGACTATTAAAGAGTAATACTATCTTGTTTCTTTATGCAACCTGGGAGATTGAGCACCTGATGGTTCCTTCCTATGATATTTGGAGAGTGATAGGCCAAGTCTTTTTACTTTTGATTAAGGTCCCATGTCATTAAATCATTCATAGTTTGAGTTCAGCCTCCAGGACACAGGGTGAGAAGCTTTTATTTGGCTTGGCCTACCAATAAGGAGGACTGTTGGTACATTTATTTGTTTTTATTATATCATCTGCTTTAAAATGGATATTGGTTAGCACTCTGAAAAATCAATATGTGCACTGTAACTTGTCAAAGTTGACAGGATGAATTTCTTTGAAAAACAGGTAGTTTAAGTTGCAGGTGCCATTGACAATATTTACTTTTATCATTCTCTCCCCTTTTTCTTTTGTGCCTAATTTCTCTCTAAAATTGACGTAGGAGAAGTGATTCTGGGTGGTTGTATCTCCAAATTCTCCCAGGCAGGTGATCATGGCACTTACCCATAACGGTGTCCTTCAGAGAAACCTAGAGAATATGTGAATCTGGTCAAACATGCTTCAGTTTACTTTAAGCAGTACATTTTGTTAGACATTGGTCACATAGCTTCAGGTCCCATCACAGATGTTCTGAACTACTGCTGACATAAAACCTCTTTGTGGGAAACTATAAGAGAAAAATAAATTTGTATTTTTTTCTTTAAAATGGAGGAAGGCAGGGAAGAAAATTGAATCAATATATAACAGAAATACATTTGCCTTTGTAAAATGTTTTAAACTATCTTAGGCTTCTGATATCTTCATAGCTACCCACATATTTTTAAGTTTTCATTAAATATTATGTGCTGGGGAAATGGGAATAAATAAGAGGCATGGTGCCTGCCTTTATTTATGTATAATATAGTGGAAGGAAAGGATATTGAAAACTGATTATACAAAAAAGGTTCATAATAAATGCTAAGAAGAAAGAGTAAGAGCATTGTGAGACAGCATATAATTAAAAGGCCTAAAATGTGGATTTCAGAGGAGTGAGGAAGGAGATGTGTCCGGGAAAGGGTCCCTGAGGAACTGATGTTTTTATGGGGATCTGAAAACTGAGGAAAAGAGAACTAGGCGAAGAAGCAAGTGATGAGAGTTCCAGGCAGTGAGCATATCCAATAGGACTGTTCTCCAGGTAGGAGGTTGGTGGATCCAAGGAGTGGAAGGATGGTCATCATGACTGGAGGATAGTGAACGAGGTGGAAAATGATAGGAGATGATGCACAAGACTAAGGCTAGATCATGGGGGATTTTGTAAGCAAGGTTAAAGAGCGTGTACTTTCTTAAGTGCAGTGGGAAGCCATTGAAAGGTTTTACAATGAAGAGTGACATGGTCAAATTTACTAAACTCTTGAGAGACTTTTATGTATTTCTCTAATTGTACTAAAATGGGAGTTTCCAGAGCCTATAACTTTTAACATGTTGTCGTTTTAAAAGATTTTAATTCTTTCCCCAGGAAAATGCCACTTTCCTAGAAACTTCATTCCTAGCAGTTGGAAAGAACAACTTCCTGCTTAATAGGGGCAGCTAGACGATTGCCCCAAACTTTTGGCAGATATGATCTTGTAGGTGTTTTTGCCATTAATTGTGATAGATTTCGGCCTATTCGTATACCCCAGTGGTTCTTACACTTTAGTGTGTGTCATAACAAGCCTGGGCAGCTTGTTAAAAACACAGATTGCTGGGCCTTGCCACCAGAGTTTCTGACTCAGTAGGTCTGGGTTGAGCCTGAGAATGTACATTTCTAACAAGTTCCCAGTTGCTTCTTGGTCTGCTGGTCCAGGAGTCACACTAACCATCTGCACACACTTTGGGGAACATCTTGTGGCCATTAGAATTCATTTCCAAGACATTTGGCTGAGGTATGGAGAATTTTCTAGGCCACTGGACTTCATTCTCCTTAAACACACACATGTCCTCACACCACCTACAATAACAACGTAATGCTGTCATCAAAGGGAATATTATGTGAAATCATAACCAAATGAAAGAAAGAAAATTGGTTGACTTAGTTGAAGTCACAGGCAGGTGCTGGGACTAGGGTGAGGCAAATAAGGCAAGTGAATCTGGCTTAAGAAATCTTAAATAAATAAAATAGAGAAGCAGCGGTGCTCTGGTTGGAGAGAGTAGAATGCTTCAATTACTTGCACTTTTTACTCAAGGAGGGTAAAATTCTCAGGCACATTGGAGTATAGTCAGTACCGTGTTCCTTCTAACATATTTGCATTTGACTTTAAAAATTTCAGTGCTTGCTATGTTTTAGTAGTATTCAAGGGACAATGAAAGACGTAGAGGTATAAGAGATCTGCAGAAATGACGTAGAGGAGCCTACACTGTTATTGGATAGATAAACCATACCTAAAGCCTGCAGATATTTTGAATCAATGTCAGAATAAGTGGTAAAGACAGTGATGGTTGTAGGACATAAAATATGGGCAGGATCGCATTGAGCTGGAGTGACTGCAAAAATAAGCTTTGTGAGCGAGGTTGGTTTTAAACTGGATTTTTAGCAGCTAGGAACATGAGGTGTCCCAGCATCTTGCAGTGAGCTT
>PVKH010050127.1:0-10030 GCA_004027955.1 Chaetophractus vellerosus | reverse complement strand
GTGCGGAACTGGTACAAGGTTGTTTGTAAATCTTTGGAAATGAATGGAAATGGTTAGAGCACTTCATGGGGTCTGTGACTAGCAGAGCAATTATATGGGTATGACAGTGGTTGAAAGGGAAAGACTAAGAACATTTATATTACTAGAAGGAAAGCTAAAAATATGTAACAAGGACTGTATAATATAGTGAAACCTCATGCAAATATGAATATGTGTGCTATTGCATATATAAAACAGTTTTCATGAAATATAAAAACAAATAAGCTAGCGAGAAGGAAACAGAGTACTAGCTATTTATGGCAAAGGAAGCATAGATTGACAGGTGATGAGTTTGGTTTGAGTTTTTAGTATTATTATTACTATTTGAATAATCAGAATGCTCTAAAAACGGAGTGATGAATGCACAGTTATATGGATATACTGAATGCCATGACTGTATACTTTAGATGGATGTATGCTTTACTAACATTAATAAAATTGATTTGTAAAAAAATAATATATTGCATTTAATGGTACCTAGAAAGCATATGTGACATGTTCAGAATCACTAGAGCCTAATATTTCAACTCTTATTCCTTTAATATTTCTAGTATACTCTTTCTTGTAGAATGAATGTTTAATTTCCCAGCTCATTTATTTTATACAGCAATTCAACAAAGAAAGAGAAACACTTAAATTTGGCAAAAATGTTATCAATAAAGCAAGAATATATTTACTCTGTTGACACCTTATTCTTGGCAATAAAACTGAATATTTTTATTTATTTTAAGGTTTTGTAGTATCTTGTTTGAAACACCTAAGGAGGAACTTCCTTTATGAAAAAGTGTTGATGATTATCTTTCCCAGTATCTTAGAAATTAATTGGCCCACTGTTTCTCTTCTACCTTTTTATTTGAACCTATAATTATAACTATACTTGTTAAATATATGTCTCAGAGACTTAAATCTTTGTTTTATTCATGTACTAGTTGAGCCCTGAATCTCAGCAGAGTTGCCACACCTACTCTCCAGTTCACTGGACTCACCCAGGACAACTAAAAGGAGGTAATGATGGAGAATACTCATCCCAAGGAACAAAGAGTGTCTGCAACTGCAAGCAAGATAGTTCCATCCATCTGCCCCATGGGCTTTAAGCCCCCTCTCAATTAGAAATAGAATGTACATCACCAGCCCCAAACCTTCAAGATTGGGAAATTAACAATGGACTTATTATTATTCTATTATAGACTTATTATTCTAGTAATGGAAGAACTTTTATGATTGATGTAAAGGCAGTGGCCACCAGAGGTTCTGGGGGGAGGGAGAGGAAAAATAGTTGTAACATGGGGGCATTTTCAGAACAGTGGAATTGTCCTGCATGAAATTGAAATAACAGATACAGGTCATTACATAATTTGCCATAACCTACAAAATTGTGTGGATAGAATGTAAACTATAATGTAAACTACAGTCCATAGTTGGTAACAATGCTTTAATGTGTTCATCAATTGTAGCAAATGTACCACACTAATGAAAGATGTTAATATAGAAAGTGGGGGAGGGGTGGGGCCTGTGGGAATCTCCTATATTTTTTATATAACATTTATGTAATCTAAAGCTTCTTTAAAAATAAAACAACTTAAAAAAATTGCCAGCAAATTTCACTTGTTGCCTCCTCCTAACCCTCACTAGTTGTTGTGCCACAAAGAAAATGCAACATGATTGACAAACTGGTATTGCAGTTTAGAAGCATACAGATATTTACATCTGGGAACTTTATGATTGTCAACGTTTTTTTCTTTCAATTGATATATGTTTAGTAGCCATTATAGAAGAATGCTATTTTATACTATTTGGGAGTCATAAAGATTTAAGTCAGACTGCTGGACTTCTGGGTGCATTCGTTTTAGGATAGGACATCAAGCCATGTTCTTGAATCAGTACTTATTATCTGACTGTTAACTATTAATAGAGACAAAGTTTGGAGGCACTCAAAAGGTCAAGATGCAAATTTGTTTTCAAATATATGAAAGATTGTATTAGATGGAAATGAATGTAGAAGGCATTCCAGAATTCTAGGAGTATGACTGATATGTAAAGTATCAGAAAGGGGTAGAGTAATTTTAGGGGACTGTAAGTAGTTCACTAAGGCTGAAGAATAGAGTAATTTTAGAAGAGCAGGAAGAACTAGTCTAAAAATATATATTAGTTTCTTAGGTAGCAATAGGGAATGCCTACCAAATGCTTTTGTTCAAAGAAATGGTATAGTCAATACCACTCTTTCAAGTGAAGTATTTATCATGCTCTAGCAAATTAATATAAAGTAGGGGTCTAATAAAGGGGGGAAAAAAGATCATAATTTAGAAAAAAATAGATTTTATTTGACACAGTATTTTTTTTGTATTTAATCACATTTATGGAAATTATGACTTAAATTCAAACATAAACCACTAAAAGAGAATGTTCTTTTGAATTTGAAATTGACATGTTCATGTTTAGAATAAAGTTATTCAGTTGATGATATGTTCCTGCCATACACATTTTCTTATCTGTAGCTGCATAGATGTGATATGATTTTCTTCCCTACATATACATGGTTTTTACCTTCCATGAGTCATTTTATTCTTTTGAATTAAGGAGTTATAATGTGACTTGCCTTTGTATTGAAAATAATTTTATTATATCAGATAAATACATTATCTTTCAGTATCAGATATATATTTTTATTAAAGAAGAGGATTTACACAACAATCATTCATAAAATACAAGATTCCATATACCATCCTATTAATAATACCATGCATTAATGTGGTGCATTTGTTACAAGTGATGAAAGCACATTTTAATAATTGTACTATTAACTATGTGGATGGTTTAACTTAGGGTTCATTCGTTATGTTTCATGAACTATTTTTAAAAATCTTTATTTTAGTACCATATATACAACATAAAATATCCCTAATAACTATAAGTAAATAGATAATTAAATGCCATTAATTACACCCAAAATGTTGTGCTGCCATCACTGCCATCCATTATCAAAACTTTTACATTGTTCCAAATAGAAGCTCTGTACTTTATAAATCTTAAATCAATCAAACTGATATTCCAGATCCTAATTCTATGAATTTGCTTATTCTAATTATTTCATACTGCTGAGATCATATAATAATTGTACTTTATCTGCTCACTCAAAGATGATGTCTTAAAGGCTCATCCATATTGTTGCAAGTATTGGAACTTCATTTTTATGGCTGAATAATATTCCATTGTGTGTATTTACCACATTTGTTTATACATTCAACAGTTGTTGGGCATTTGAGTTGCTTCCATATTTTGGTAATTGTGAATAATGCCACTATGATCATCAGTGTACAAATATCTTTTTGAGTCCCTGCTTTCAATTCTTTTGGGTATATACCTAGAAATGCCAGGCCATATGGTAATTCTATACTTAACTTTCTGAGGAACTGCCAAAACATTGTCCACAGCAGCTGCATCATTTCACATTTCCACAAGCAATGAATGAAAGTTCCTATTTATCCACATCCTCTCCAAAACTTGTAACTAGTCATTTTTTTATATAGTAGCTGTTCTAGTGGGTGTGAAGTGGTATTGCATTGTGGTTTGAATTTGCATTTCCCCAATGTCTAATAAGGTTGAGCATCTTTTAATAAGCTTTTGAGCCATTTGTATGTCTTAATTGGGGAAATGTTTATTAGTCTGTTGCCCATTTCAAATTGGGTTTTCTCTTTTTGTTAAGTTGAAGGATTTCATTATTTATTCTGGGTATTAAAATGGCCCATGCTTAATGGCAAAGCCCCAGGATGCATTTATCAGTTGCAATGAAAGTGCCATATTAATGAAGGATGCTTATGTGGGAGGGTGTGGGAGGTGTGGGGAGTGGGGCATATAGGAATCCCTATATTTTTTGTGTAACATTTATATAATCTAAGTATCTTTTAGGAAAAAAAAATTTTTTAAACCACCACATATGTGTGCTTGCACATACACACACACACACACACACAAACCTTATTGGAAATGTGTTTTTCAAACATTTTCTCTCATGTTATAGGTTATCATTTTACTTTCATGATAAAGTCCAATGAGGTACAAATGACAAGGTCCCATTGATCTATTTTTTCTTTTGTTTCTGTAATCTGGATATAAAATCTAAGAAACCATTGCCTAACACAAGGTCCTGAAGATACTTCTCTATATTTTATTCTAGGAGTTTGATAGTTATGGCTCTTATAATTAGGTCTTCAATCCATTTTGAGTTGATTGTTATATATGATATGAGGTAGGGGATTGCCTTCATTCTTCTTCAAAAGGAGATCCAGTTTTCCCAGCATCATTTGTTGAAGTGGTTATTGCAACCTTGTCAAAAACAAGTTGGCCCTAAGAGTGAGGGTTGATTTCTAAGCTCTAAATTCTATTCCATTTGTCTATATGTCTGTTCTTGTGCCAGTACCATGCTGTTTTTGTGTTTTATTAAATTAATTAATTTATTTCTCACCTCTCCCCCCATTGTTTGCATTCATTGTCTGCTCTCTGTTCATCTTTTTAAGAGGCACTGGGAACTGAACCTTGGACTTCCCATGAGGAGGGGAGGCACCCAATTAGCTGAGGCATCTCTGCTCCCTGCTTCTTGTATCTCTGTGTTTCCTCACTGTGTCTCTTCATTGCATCATCTAACTGTATCATGTCACTGCATCATCTTATTGTGCCAGCTTGCTGCGCCAGCCCATTATGTCAGCTCACAGTCTCGCTCATCTTCTTTAGGAGGCACCAGGAACAGAACCCAGGACCTCCTATGTGGTCAGCAGGCACCACTTTCTTGAGCTACAACTGCTTCCCAACCATGCTGTTTTGATTCCTCTAGGTATAATAAGTTTTTAGATTGGGAAGTGTGAGTCCTCCAACCTCATTCTTATTTTTCAAGAACACTTTGGCTACTAAGGACCCCTTTCCCTTCGATATAAATTTGATGATTGGCATTTCCATTTCAGCAAAAGATGATGTTGGAATTTTGAATGTGATTGTGTTGAACTGCAAAATGCTTTGGGCAATATTTACATCTTAAAGGTGTATAGTCTTTCAACCCATGAACATGGCATATCCTTCCATTTATTTAGTTCCTCCTTGATTTCTTTTACTAGTGTTTTGTAGTTTTCTATGCACAAGTCCTTTACATACTTGGTGTGATGGTTAGGCTAATGTGCCAACTTGGCCAGGTAACAGTTTCCAGTTGTCTGGTCAAGCAAGCACTTGGCTATTTGTAATCAAGGGCATTTCATGGACTTTAATCATCAGTGAGATGATACATAGATGGCCAATTACATCTGCAGTCAACTAAGGACATTGCAGTTAATAATTAGTGGAGTCTCATCCAATCAGTTGAAGGCCTTAAAAGGGGACGTGGTTTCAGCATTCAGTAGAGAACTCCCATCTCTACTTCAGAAAGCTAGTGTCTCCTGGGAACTCAAAAGACCTTCATTGGAGCCCCTGGTTTGCAGCCTGCCTTGTGAAATTTGGACTTATGTATTCACACAGTGTGTTAGATAATTTTATAAAATCTCATACCATTTACAATATCGCCTGTAAATTCTTTTTCCCTAAAGAACCCTAGCTTGGTACTAGGAGTGGTTCTTGATAAACACAATCTTAAAAATGGGATTTCTGAAAATGTTTCTGGGATTATTGCAATTGGCTCTCTACTCTGATTAGATTCAATGGCATTGGCTTTCATTCCAGGAATCAAGAGGTCGCTGACAGTCCATGGGGTGAGTTAGCAATAGAGATGTGCAAATATCACTGGAAACGACTACTATGTGTATAAAAGGTAAGGATCTGGTGGTTTTAATACCTTAACACAGTTTGTGGAGTTAAAAGTTACAATGATTTTGACTGGCTGTTCATAAATATACTGGACACAGTTACAAAAGAAAGGCTTCAAATTTGCAACTTAAGTGCCTCATGAATGATATGAAAGTTTCTATGTGTGTTCTGAGAGAAATCTTGTTTTGTGCAGCCACACACTTGATCTCTGAAACACAGACACAGTCTCATTGTATGAGGAGCAGAGTTAAAATGGAAACTAAAATATCAACCTTGCAGGGTGTCTGCAGTTAAAGTGAGGTCAGTGCTTGGAAAGGAGTAGAAGCCTAAGAATTGGGATGGAGACATATGGGTTAATGATAATGTCAGTGGGGCATTGAAACCGTAAATTTTGCTGAGACTTTGCAAGATAAACCTATAAAAGTGGGTGCTATGGAGACCAGGCAATGTCAAGCTTCTATCACTCACCTCCATCCTGCCTCAGGAAGTCCAAATCTCCCCACTACCCTGAGGCAAGTACCAGCCAAACTCAAGCATGCACTGCCCATCCTCTACCCTGCCCTGATGAGTCTGCCAACCAACCCCCACCTGAAGAGATTAATCCTGTCTCACCAGATGAAAATGCAAAGGAATGCCCTGATGTCAATAGCTTGCAAGACCTTTTCTATCCTTCTCCTTACCCACCCCTACCACTCCTCTTCTCATCAACACCTATAACTAGACTAAAATCACAACAAGCTGCCAAAGGTGAAGTACAAAGTATGACCCATGAGAAAGTATGCTACCCCTTAATAGAACTGCATGGGTTTTCTAATTTATATAGACAGAAATCAATGAAGTATGTGTGGGAATGGATATTAAGGGTATGGGATTATGGTGAAAGGGATATAAGATTGGATCAGGCTGAATTTATTGATTTCAGATACCACTAAACAGAGATTCTGGATTCAATGCTGTAGCTTGAGGGATTAGAAAGGGCTCTAACAGTTTGCTCAGGTGTCTGGCTAAAACATGGACGAAAAGATGAGCTTGAATACTTGAGGTCAAGATGCTGGATTTACCCTGGTATAATATAGACAAGAGGATCTAAATGCTTAGAGAGACTGAACTGCTAGAACAGATTCACCTTTTAAGACCTGCCCACTCACCTCAGGAATGTCCTGAGGACACACATTTAACCAGGACTGTGAGGAATAAATTTGTAAGATTAATTCCATCTTCCCTGAAGAGTTCTGTGGTTGCTCTTCTCTGTATGCCAGTTATTACTATGGGAACTACTGTCATGAAACTAGAATTCTTAAACACCATGAGGAGGATTGAATCTCAGGCTGGCAGAAGCCAAGTAGCAGCACAAAGACAAAGGTGGGCATGGCTACCACAATGAAAGGCAGACTCAAAGCAGCAATCAAAAGAGTCTGAGTCACACAGAGCTATGGTGTTGCCTAATAGATCATGGGGCACCTAGAAGTAAAATAGGCAGTCTACTAAATTTTGACTTGATATGTATAAGCAGAAGAGTTCTACATAGAGTGAACAAAATCCTAACTTGAAATAAAGAAACAGAGAATCACAGTTCCTTAATATATTCTCAGACTTGGGAGATTTTATAGACATAGAGCCCCTTGAATGAGGGGAAGGCCAGGCCCCCTTGGGGAAGGATCCTGTTACACTGCCAAAAATTCATACTGTTAATCTTCCTCCCAGCTTTCCCCAAAGTGACCTAGGACCTTCACCAGGGTAACTGTGCATTGTGGAAAAGGAATTGATCAGGCATTTTGTGGATTGTTAGACACTGGTTCAGAAGTGACATTAATTCCAGGAAACCCAAAATGTCATTGTGGCCCACCAGTCAGAGTAATGGGCATATGGAGGCCACGTGATTAATGAAGTTTTAGCTAAGGTCTATCTCACAGTGGGCCCAGTGGGTCCCTGGATCCATTCTGTGGTTATGTCCCCAGTTCCAGAATGCATAATTGGACTAGACATACTCGGTAACTGGCAGAATCTCCACATTAGATCCCTGACTTGTGGAGTAACAGCTATTATGGTAGGAAAGTCCAAGTGGAAGCCACTAGATCTGCTCCTACCTAGCAAAATAGTAAATTAAAAGCAATACTGGATTGCTGGAGGGATTGTAAAGATAAGTGCCACCATCAAGCATCTGAAGGATGCAGGGGTGGTGATTCCCAACACATCCCCATTCAACTCTCCTATTTGGCCTGTGGAGAAAATAGATGGATTTGGGGAGGATGACAGATTATCATAAATTTAATGCAGTGGTGATTCCAATCGCAGCTGCTGCCCTGGATATGGTATAATTGAGTGAGCAAATCAACATAAATGCCTGGTATCTGATATGGAGCTATTGATCTGGAAAATGCTTTTCTCTCAATTGCCATTAGCAAGAACCACCGGAAATAGTTTGCTTTCAGCTGGCAAGGCCAGCAATATACCTTCACTGTTCAGCATCAAGGGTTTATCAACTCTCCAGTCCTATGTCATAATATTGTCTGCAAGGACCTTCATCATCTCTCCCTCCCACAGGACATCACACTGGTCCATTATATTGATGATATTGTGTTGATTGGACCTAGTGAGGAAGAAGTAGCAGTTAATCTAGGCTTATTGTTAAGGCATTTGTGTGTCAGAATTTGAGAGATAAATGCAACCAAAATACAGGGGACTTCCACTTTGGTAAATTTCTAGGTGTTCAGTAGTGTGGGACATGTTGAGTCCCACTTAAATTGAAGGATAAACTGTTATATCTGGCCCCTTCTATGACCAAAAAAGAAGCACAATGTTTGGTTGGTCTCTTTGGATTTTGGAGACAACACATTCCCCATATGGATTTCTTACTCCAGCCCATTTACTGAGTGACCAGAAAAGCTGCTAGTTTTGAGTGGGTACTGGAAAAAGAGGAGGCTCTGAGACAGGTCCAGGCTGCTGTGCAAGCTACACTCTCACTTGGGCCATATGATCCAGCACATCCAATGGTGCTAGAAGTGTCAGTGGCAAATAGAGATTCCACCTGGAGCCTTTGGCAGGTCCTTATAGGAGAATAATAACACAGACCTTAGGATTTTGGAGCAAAGTCCTGCCATCCTCTGCAGATAACTACTCTCCTTTTGAGAAACAGCTTTTGGGCTGCTACTTGACCTTAATAGAGACTGAACGCTTAATCATAGGCCACCAATTTATCATGAGACCTGAGTTGCCTATCATGAGCTGGATATAGTCTGACCCACCAAACTATAAATTTGGGCATGCCGAGCTGCATTCCATCTAAAGTGAAAGTAGTATATACAAGATAGGGCTTGAGTGTTTCCTGAAGGCATAAGTAATTTATGTGAGGAAGTGGCCCAAATGCCCATGCTCACACTCCTGCCATGTTACCTTCTCTATCTCAGACCACAGCTATGCCATCTTGGAGAGTTCCTTACAATCACTTAATTGAGGAATCAAAAACAGGCCTGGTTTACAGATGGTTCTGTACAATATGTAGGCACCACCCCAAAGTTGACAGATGCTCCACTGCAGCCCCTTTCTGGGACATCCATGAAGGACAGTGGTAAGGGTAAATCCTCCTTCATTCTTCTTGAGTTTTCAAAATAATGATATAAGCACATTGAGTAGAAAGTAAAATCCTGAGACATTTGGTATCCTGTGTTAGCAAGCAGCATAACAAGAGAAGGCTCTGCTACCCAATGGGAGAAAAGAATTGGGAATTTCAGGTGCCATCCAGGGGGGAAGGGAGAAGGAAAGGACAATCAGAAATCCTTGTTAAGATTTTGATATTAATCTTGTTGAAAATCAAATTGAAAGTAAGGTCACATGATGCTGTACAGCCTTAGAGGAGAGTGAAGCCCAGTCTGAGTTGACCCTGGGAATATATGGTTTTTGACAATCTCTAAAATCTCAGAGGATGTCTCTGGACTTTCACATATCCTAAAATGCCTTCTACTCCATTTAATTTAGGTCTTCCCAGGCAAGGAGGAACATAACTAATACTTCCCAAATACTCATCTAGTCAGTTTTAAATAGTCCAATATAAAGGACATCATTAATATAGTCACTCCAGGCAACACTGGACTGACAGGTAATGTCAATATAGCACCTCATAGTTTTTACAACATGACAGGGAGAAAAATACCAGGCTGGTTTCTCTCCTATTGTAGAACAGAGTCAATTTCAGATCTCCTATAGGGAA
>PVKH010050126.1:0-10030 GCA_004027955.1 Chaetophractus vellerosus | reverse complement strand
GCTAACCCACCCCCTTCCCTAGCAACAGCTGCTACCAACAGATAACTACCAAGCCACCCTCCCCTGCTAACCACTCCCTCCTCCCTTTGAGCATAAATACTTGTACCTCACCAATAAACTTTTGCAGCTTGATCAGACCTCCTGTCTTGCTGTCATTCTTCGTGTCTCCTTGTCCCATACCATTCTTTTCCCACAGGTTCGGAGGGCCCTGTTGACTGTCCCGCTGGATGGGGCAACTGTCCACAGGTGTGATTTTGTTTTGATCTTGATACATTTTCCTTCATAAATTTTGCATTTTAAGTTTTATAGCAAATGGATGAAATTCTAATTTCACCAAGGTATAGTGATAATCTTCAATATTATTATTATTTGTATGATTCTGTATATCCTAATTCTTTAATTATATCACTTAATTTAAGAAAGTTTGTGTTACCTAATAACTATATATATGAGAGTTATGTATTAGACAAATTTATGTCAGAATTTTCATTTTATATGTAGAAAGACTGGATTCTTTCTATTTCAATTTATTTCATTATGCTATATATTTATCCTTTTGACAACAAGAAACCTTTAGCAAATTAAAAGACATGGGGGGGCTGGCCATATAGCCCAGTGGATAGGGTGCTGGTATACCACATGGGAGGCCCTGGGTTTGGTTCCTGGGGACCTCTCCTAGTGGGCAGAAAACCTTGAGAAGGGCAAGCCACCATGGGTGGGCCAGAGCCACTGTGGGCAGGTCAAAAGCTGCCACAGACAGGGCAAAGCCATCCTGGGCAGGGCAGGTCACCCGCAAATGGAGCACAGCCAGCCACCCACGAACTGAAGCAGAGCTGGCTGTGAATGGAAGCAGAAGCCGCCCACAAGCAGGGAAAGCCGTGCCTGCTCAGTGACTGGTCTCAGCACATTGCCACAGTGGGGGGGAGGGGAGATATGTAATAAAATAAACAAATCTTTAAAAAATAATAAAAATATAAAAGACTTGGGCAATTTCACCATTATCACAGAATTCCTCCTTATGGATATCTCAAGCTCCTGAGGGCTCCAAATCTTATAGGTTCTGCTATTCTTAGGGAATTTTTCGGGAGCCCTGAATGGGAATCTTATCACTATTACTATTATTGTGGTGGAACCATGTCTTCACTTCCTCATGTATTTCTTTATAGGCAATTTATCCTTGTAAGATTTGGGTTATATTTCAGTTACTGTTCCCAAATCAGTTGTAAATCATCTATCGGTCAGCAATTTGATTTCACTCAATGAATGTACTGCTCAGACTTTCCTATACATCTTATTTGCATCCACAGAATTTTTTTCCCTTGTGGTGATATCCTATGATTTTTATGTTGCCATTTGCCACCCTCTGCACTACAGGGTCACTATGACCCCATGATTGTGCACACAGATAACAGGTGGCTCATGGGCCGTTGGGCTGATCTATTCTGCAATTCACAGGCACCATATTCAGGCTTCCCTTCACAGAATCCAATGTGATACACCAATATTTCTGTGACATCCCTCAAGTCAAGAGCATCTCATCTCCAACGACAAAGTTTTCTGAGGCTGTGACTCTTGCTGTAAGTTCTTGCCTTGTCTTACTCAGCTCTATCTTATTTACCTCATATATTAACATCTTTTCAGTTGTGCTCTAGATATGTTCTGTGGAAGCCTGAAACAAAGCCCTATCAACGTACTCTCCCCAAGTAGCTACTTTTATTTTATTTATCATTTCTGGCTTGTTTGCTTGTTTGGGCCACAACTCAAATGAATCAGCAGTTTTTAACCCCCTCACAACGTGTTGTATGCCATGGTGCCCCTCTTCATAAACCCAATCATCTTTAGCTTGAGGAACAGGGAGATTAAAAGGGCTCTAGACAGAATATTTAGTAGGTCACTCTAGTTCCTTTAAAGGGTTTAATTTTTTAGTGAGAAATTATATGTTAATAATGAAGGAAAAATACGTTATGTAAAATAAAGTCTTAAACTTAGATAATATAATTTTTTTGCTAATTTGTGTTTTTTGATAAACAGGGGGATATTTAAATAGATTAATAGTTAACATAGGCAGAGGATGTTTCAATAAAATGAATATTTCTTTTACTGAAATTTTTTAAAGTGCTAAATAGGGTTGAATATTAGATTTGTGGTGTCATCTTAGTTTCTTCATGCTGGTATTTGAAGAAAGATCTAGAAAGCAAAATCATTTGCACTGTTCACTTTGCATTGTGTGGAACATTTCCATGTTCACATTACATTGTGTTGAAATCTGGACAAAAATTCTGTTAATTCTGCCTGCAAATATATGCACTAACCTCTATGTTTTCTCCATGTAATAAAATTGTCATTTTTCTTTATTATTATTATTATATATACCCCTTTTTCTGCTTATTCTTGCTGTGTTGATTTTTGCATTCTTCTGTGTCTGCTTGTCTACTCCCATTGTGGGGGCCTGCTGAGTCAGCTCACCACAGGGCAGCCTTGCCTGCTTGTGGGAGGCCTTGCCTGCTCATGGACCACATGCCCTGCCCATGGCAGCTTGCCCTGCCTGTGGCAGCTTTGCCCTGCCACAGAAGCTTGCCTTCTCAAGGTGGTCTGCCCACTCAAGGAGGCCCCAGGAACTTAACCTGGGGCCTCCCATGTGGTAAACCAGCACACTACCAATTGAGCTACAGCTGGCCCCAAAATTGTCATTTTTCATGTTTATTCTCTGACTAATTGATATAAGTTCTTGAATATTGTACCTTTTTCTTTCATTATTACTAACACATTAACTGTGAACCTAAAATGTGTATTGTTTCTAGGAAAAAAACATTAGAAAGTCCTTAAACCTGTAAATATATAAATCCATATTCCTAACTATGTACAACCTAAAATCTATATCAGGGTTGCCATGTTAGAAAGATAGCAGTGGGGAGAAGAAAATACTCATATTAGGGAAAAAGCAATATGCTATCTTGTAGACATTCTGACAAAGAACAAAGACAAAAATATGTAAAAATCCATTTCATAAAAGACCAAAAAATCTTCTAAGATATGATGCAAAAGCTCAGTTTTAATCATTTAGAGTGACTAAGGATAAGACTGTGATTGTACAATAATTTTTAATTCAGAGATGGGCCTGAATTCCTGTATATTCCTGTATATGAGATCATTAGATAACACACAATGAGGTGAATTAGAGTTATTGTGATTCTAGCAATGAAAGCATTTTATCATTTCTTTGAAGGGAGTGGCCACTGGAGATTCTGAGTGGAGGGAGAAGAAAAAATAGGTGTAATATGGGGGTATTTTCAGGACTTGGGTATTGTCCTGATTAACATTGCAATGACAGATACAGACCATTATATATCTTGTCATATCTTACAAAATTGTGCAGGAAAGAGTGTAAACTACAATATAAACTATAATCCATGCTTAACAGCAGTGCTCCAAAATGTGTTAATCAATTGTAACAAATGTACCACCCTAATGAAGGATGTTGTTTGGGTGAGAAAATGTGGGAGTGGTAGGTAGCAGAGCATATGGAAATCCCCTATAATTTTTATGTAACATTTATGTAAACTAAGTAACTTTTTTAAAAAAATAAAAAAGTATATTAAAAAAATTTTTTAAAAGATTCCAGGGATCTGAATCATTACAAGCTGGTTATGATGGCAGATATGTGAAGGAAACCCAGAAGTTATACATGTTTCCTGATTCCTTAATGGCAGGAAACAATTTGTTCACAATATTCTGAAAACCTGCTTCTAGAATTATTGTTTAAATAAGACTTAACTTTGTATACAATTATTTGATATCATTCCAGGTGTTTGTGTGTGTGTGTTTGTGATTACATTAATAAAAAAAGCTTTTGCTATTTTCCTGATGTCCAGATATATAGATAACCTTTAACTATTCTAATAATTAAATTTGATTTGTGTAAAGCTATAACAATCATGATTTAACACCCCAACTGGACAAAAACCACTAGCAGTTGTCCTTCACATAAAATTGCTACATAAAGCTTAAATAATTTTGAATGTGAATAGCAGTATGTATTAGACAAATTTCATTAATTCTAAGAAGTATTATTGTAAAATAAATCTCTTTCAGTAATTTTTTGTTTGCTTACATCATAGATCACTGAGACTTGCTGAAGTATAACTAATGTTTCCTGTTGTTATAACTATTGCATTTTACCCCATACTACCTACCACATCTATCCATTTCCTAATCCATGACTACCTAAACTTTTCCAACCCACAGCATACTAAATAATTTTGGTTACAACAATGTCTTCATCCATTTATTATCTTATCAGTAATGCATCAGCATTATGCTTATACCATATCCTTGATAAAACATAATAGAGTTTACATTATTGTTTTTCTCATATTTAGAATGTGTTTTATCATAAGTTTTCATATAGGGGCACCCTGCTGACTCTTCAAGAAAACTCATGAAAAAACACATTCCAAATATAAGAATAGAAAATGGAAAGTTCTAGTATGAAATGAATTAGAGATCCTAATAACAATTTTATGAGAATTAATTTTCAATAAATATTTTTTTCAATTTTGGGGGTGTTTCTGTCCATATTCCTTTGAATTGAAAATACTTTTATTAATATGTGTTGACATATATTTATTCATTTTCAATTTGGATCAAGGGAAACCTTCTCTCATTTTTCCAACCACCTATTACCTTTGTCTAGCTTTGCCCTTCTTCAAAGAGATAGCATTTATTTTATTACCAGCATATTATTTTGTCAGTATTTTGTGGGTTTAGGTATTTTTTCAGGGAGTTTATTATACCAATGCAAGTTTACAATGGTGTCTCCTTTTACTTTTAGTTCTATAGTTTTACCTTTTAAATTTAGACTATCAATCAACCTGCATCCTCCCATTTTAAACCATTCACCTACAAAAAAATTTTGGTATGGGGAGAAATGGAGGAGGGGGTTGAATATATAAGAATGTCTTATATTTTGTTTGAGGCTCAGTTGTGACCCAAAGCTTCTTTGAAAATAAATGATAAAAGGAGGGCTGCTAGAGAGTGATAAGAAGAAAGTATCACGAAATAGACTGGACACCAGATATTGTACCAACAAAGCACAATTTGGGAATTCAGAAAAAAAAAACTTATACATATATATATATATCATTATATATTTTTATTTTTATTTATTTTTTACATTTTTTGAATAGCCCAATCATTTAATAAAATCTTGTTTTCCTTTTTCTATTTTTTATTTATATTTTTAAACTTTCTAAAATTATTTTGTATTATCAAGTTCACTTATATATTAACTCTTATATTTAAATACCATTATTATTCATTTCCTATTCATTACAATTGGCTACTGTGATGGCTTCACATTTGAGGAGGTTATGGATCACAGAAGGTTCACAATGTGGATGGGAGAGGAGCATTGGAGGGGGGGTGTCAAGGTTGGGTGTGCATGGGAGGAAGTCCACCTGAACATACATAAAAGTCATACACAATTGGTCAAAGGCTCATGGGACATTGTCATAGGGTGAAGTATTAATCACTAAATGGGAGAACACTGAACTGCCAACCTGGAGATCTCTGTCATATTTTCCAGATGAGTAGCAACATCCCCCTGAGTACAGGGGCAGTGTCTGTCAAAGGAGGATGATCCAATGATGGGTCCCTGTTATTGATGACTAGCCTTATGAGTCATTGCTGTTGAAATTGAAATAGCCTAGTGTTAAGTGGTGCCTAAGAGTTGCCTCTGGAGAACCTCCGTGTTGCTCAATGTGGCCTCTCTCTAAGCCAAACTCAGAATATGAATACATTACCTTCCTCCCAGCATGGGACATGACTCCCAGGGATGAGCCTCCCTGGCAACAAGGGATTACTAAAAAATGCCAATGGACAGTACAGCTGGGAAAATACTTCAAATAAAAGGGGGAAACAATAAAGACAAATGAGTTCATAGGGCTAAGAGATTTCAAAGTGAGTCGGGAGGGCAACCCAGAGATAACACTTATGCAAATCACAGTAGGACCTCCTAGACTTCCAATATGGATATCACCCCAAACAGAGGGCCTCCAGAGGGCTTTGGAGATACCCAGGTTCTATACCAGGGCAGCTAATCCCAGAGCTTGGTGCCTTACTAGTGGGCCCTAATTTGGAATCCTTGCTCCTGAGAGTGCAGAATCTGACCAAAATATGTCTTCACTGCACATGGTCCAAATGTCTCTTCTATTCAAACCTATATTTGATGCCAGAGTTTTAGGTGTACTTCCATAGGTCAGAGTCTACAGGCTGACCATGTGCCAACTGGCTCCAGAAACTTTGTGGACCTGCAACTCCTATGCTACAACTCAGTGGACTCAACCAGGACACCTAGTTGGGAGTTGACAATGGACGATAGCTATGCAGGGGAATCCAGAGAGCCTGCAACTGCAGGCAGGATAATCCCTTCCATTGTATCCATGGGATATAAACACCCTCTCACTTGGTGGTGGAGGGGACATCACCATTCCAGACTCCTTGGGATTGGGGGAAGAACTATGGACTAGAATGGACCTGTTGGAGTCCTGCTATAGACTTGTGATATATGCAATGGAAGAAATTGCAAAATTATGTGGAGCCAGGGTCACTGGACACTTTGGAAGCAGGGTGAGGGAAGAGCAATTGTAATGTGTTTTTTTGGGGGGGACCTGGGAATTGTCATGAATGATGCTGCAATAGAGGATGTAGGCCATTTTGTATCATCATGTATCATTTGAAACTGTATGGGAGAGATGGTCATCTACAGCCTGAACTGTGATCTCTGCTTGTTAGCAAATCCCCAAAATGTGTATATCTATCAGAGTCATTATGCCACACTGAGGGATGTGTATGTGGGGGGTTGTGGGAGGGGTGGGGTAGTGGCATATTTGTACTCCTGGAATCTCTGTGTAACATTTATGTAATCAATGTATCCTAAAAATATATATAGATATATAAATAATAAATAAGTAATTTAAATTAAAAAAAGAAAGGATATGGGTGTATTTTCTTCCCCTTGCTATCACATGGTCATTTCACCATCTACCAATCTACTTCTGTGTTCTTTGGGTAATCTCTTTATTAAGTTATTAAATTAACTTGAATAAATACACATATTTCTGAGCACTATTTTCTGTTCTTTTGATATATTTAGGCATGCATCATTACTTTACTGTATTGTTTATTATGTATTTAACATAGTTATGTAATATAACTATCAGTTATTTTTAATGACACCACATGAAAAGATGTTACCTGAATTGATCATTATGTTTCAGCTTTAATTTTAGAAAGAGATTGTTGGGTTCTTCAGAAAATTAATGGCAGTTTAGACTGTGATTCCACCTAATGCAAGATTATTTTTGAGCAAAAATTTTCATTTACAGTAGTTTTTTCAAATCATTTAATATTGAATATGTTTGAAATGTTGTTTTCTATTTTTTTACATTCCTTGTATTTTTGTATAATAACTTCTATATTTTGATTTCCCTAGAATTAATTTGACATATTTTATTTTTATTCCTGCCTATGTAAATATAAAATTATTTCTATTTTACATACTGTGATCAATGATACTGAAAATATCATTGTAACAAATTTTACTTAATAAATTCAAAATATTTTTATGTCAAATTGAAAATTAATTTAGGTTATCAAAATAGTTGTTATTTATATGTTGTTATTATTATTATTGCTATTGCTATTATGATTGTTACTGTTTCTTGGCTAATAAGAAAAAGAGCACTGTTCAATAAACAATTTGGATTTATAGCCGCAACTTCTCAGACTGGTAGACCATAATTAGAAATTCACTATATAATTCAATTTCATCCAATAACACAGAGTAACCCCACACACTATGTTCCAATTATGTGTATACTTTTGAGATAATAAGGATTCTTTTGAATGTCCTGAATATCTTCATGGAAACACCAATGAGCTTTTACAATCTTCTCTGATTTCTATATACTTACAGTAGTAATACATTTTAAATATAATACCAGAGTACATAATGCAATCGAGATTTCAATTACTCTTCCTAAAATAGTGCCAAATTTACTTTGAAAATAATTCAATTTTTCACAAATATGTATCCTTACATGCTTTCATTTCTATTTCCTCCTACTCTAAACCTGTACTAGTTCACTGAACAAATGAGCCTCAGTAAAGTGCTAAAAGAAATCACAATAGTCATTACCACTTGAAGTTTCAAATCCATAGTGTCTTGTTTTTCTTTCTTGCCTTCTAATAAAATACTGGACAGCCATCTTAGATAATAATGTGAAATATTATCTAAAAATCACTTAGCTCCTGAAAGAAAAACATATTGAAATATCAATCATCCCTTCCTGAAATTTGAAATTCTTTTAACCTTGGTTATTTCATTTTCTTCTTAACTTTATTCAGTTATTTTTTTGCTTCATTTTTGAAGAAGTTTTGGATCATGGGAGGGTTACAATTGTGGTGGGGAGGACCATTGGTGTGGGGTGTCAGTGATGGGGGTGCATGGGGGAAAGTTCACCTGGAGCATAAATATAAGGCATATGAAATAGATCAAGTGTTCATGGGGCATTGCCATAGTGGATGGAGACCCACACAATAACCAAAAGAATATCCAATTCCCATCCTGGGGAGTTCTGCCACATTCTAATGGGATAGCAAGAATACCCTGCATACAAAGGCAATGAACAGTGAAGGAGGATGGGTCATTGATGGGTACTTGATATGGATGACTGTACTTATGAAACTTTTCTTTTGAAATTGAAACATAACCTAATGTTATAGGTTGCCATAGAGCTACATCCTGAGGATCTCCTTGTTGCTCAAATGTGCCCTCTCTCTAAGCCAAACTCTGGAGATAAATGCATTACCATCCCTGGCATGGGACATGATCTCAATGGATGAGCCTCCCAGGCTCCAAAGGATTACTACCAAGCACCAACTAGCAATGCAACTAGAAAAAGACCTTGAACAAAAATGGGAAATTGTAGAGATAAATGAGTTTATATGGTCGAGAGACTTCAAATTTAGTTGGGAAGTCATTCTAGAGGTTACACTTAGGCATGTCTCAGCAGGATCTCATTGACTGCCAAAGTAAATATTGCCTCAAATAGTAGGGCTCCTGAGGGCTCTGGAGACATATTGACACAATAGGCAGGGCTGACAGCATTGGAGTTTGGTGCCTTGTCTGTGGGCCCTACTTTGGAATTTATGCTCCCCAATGTGAGAGAGTTGGACTCAGTTGTGGTTTCCCTACACATGCCTCTTCTGCCCCTTCTATTAGAACCTATACTTAGTACTAGAATTGACAGGTTTATGTCAAAGTGACTTAAACCTTTGGGCTTTCCATGTGCCAGTTGGGCCCTGAATCTCAATAGAGTTGCAACACCTCTCTCTAGTTCTTTGGACTCACCCAGTACACCTCTCTCTAGTTCATTGAACTCATTCAGTACACCATACCAAGGAATGAGAGTCTTCAGCTGCAAGCAAGATAGTCCCATCCATCTGCCTTATGTTTTCTAAGCCCTCTCTCAGTTAGAGTTGGAGTGGGCATCACAAACCCAGAATCCTCAGGATTGGGGAATGAATGTGGAGGCAGTAGCCACCAGAGGTTCTGAAGGGATGGAGAGGGGGAAAATAGGTATAATATGGGTGTATTTTTGGGACATTGTATTTCTCCTGAATGATATTGCAATAACAGACTCAGGCCATTATATATCTTGTCATAACTTACAAAATTGTGTGGGAGAGAGTTTAAAATATAATGGAAACTATAATTCATGCTTAGTGGCAATGCTCCCATATGATTTCTTTAGTATAATGTGTTGGAGGATGTTGTTAGGGTGGGAAAGTGTGGGAGGGGTATGGAATGTATCATATGGGAATCCCCTACATTTTTAATGTATCATTTATGTAATCTAAGTATCTTTAAAAACTAAAAAAATTAAAAAATAAAAAGAAAACCAAAAAAACTGTATTTCCTTTATACTTGGCCATTTAGATTCAGGGAAAGAAGACATGTTTGCCTTTT
>PVKH010050125.1:0-10023 GCA_004027955.1 Chaetophractus vellerosus | reverse complement strand
CGGCTTTTCCCGCTTGTGGGCGGCTTCTGCTTCCATCACGGCCGGCTTTTTCAGTTCGCGGGTGGCTGGCTGTGCTCGATTTGCAGGCGACCTGCCCTGCCCGTGACGGCTTTTTGCCTATCCGTGGCAGCTTTTTGCCCTGCCCACGGCGGCTCCGGCCTGCCCATGGCGGCTTGCCATTCTCAAGGCGGTCTGCCCGCTAGGAGAGGTCCCCGGGAACTGAACCCAGGGCCTCCCATGTGGTTTCCCAGCGAGCTCTTTATCCACTGAGCTATCTAGCCGGGCCCTTCACAAATTTTTTAATGTTGCAAGCACAAAAGTTTTAAATTTTGATGTAGTCAAATTGATCTGTTTTTTCTTTGGTTGCATGGGCTTTTCGGTATCGCAGCTAAGAAACCATTGCCAAAAAACAAGATCATGAAAATTTCGTGTTATGCTTTATCCTAAAAGTTTTATAGTTTTGGCTCTTATATTTAGATCTATGATCCATTTTTAGCTAATTTTTGTGTATGGTATGGACTTCCCAGGGCTCCAGCTCAAAACTCCAGCTAACTTCTTTGCCTTGTCCTTTTCTCTGTGAATCTCCACCCACCAAAGGGGCAAGGTCTCAAAGTCCTACTAATGTGGCCTAATCAAAACCTTAATCATTATTTAATCAAGTAAAAGGGAAACCTCTG
Source organism: Chaetophractus vellerosus (assembly GCA_004027955.1). NCBI lineage: Eukaryota > Metazoa > Chordata > Mammalia > Cingulata > Chlamyphoridae > Chaetophractus > Chaetophractus vellerosus. Next base: position 9,346 of record PVKH010050125.1, on the reverse strand, counting down.
AATTTAATACAATCAAATATGCCCAGAGGAACAGACCAGTTTACAAATAGAATCCACTATTTATTTTTGGAAATTATAAACAATATCAAACTGCTACAGGCTCCAACTTCACTCTTTTGCATATGAATATCTGGTCTGATACCATTTTTTGAAAAGGCCACTTTTCCAACAATTTTTTCCTTTTCAAAAATCAACTGAAATTCAGAGAAAGATGGAGTCTCAGGTAGGACACAGTGCTCTTACAAAACAGGGAAGAAAGGGCAGAAGTTGTCCAAGGGAGCTGCTTTGGAGATCTGTAAACTAACAGAGTGATGAGTGCATCATTCAGGAGGGATAGGGTACTGAGAGAGGAAGAGACTGAAAGGAAAACTGTGAGTTATTGACCCCACACCTGGGAATGGAGCCCATCTCCCACCCTTGAGGCACACAGCCTTGGCAAAACCTGTGGCTGACGGTGGCCAACTAAGAGGGGAATGAGCATATTCCTTCCTGGGAAGAGAGAGGGTGAGAAGGGCTGAGTTTGGTTTCTCTTCTGCGAGTTTAAATGGCAGTGCCCAGCTTTGACATGGGGCCCTGAAAGGCTCAGAAAAGCCAGCCAGTGGAAGCTGAAAGATCTACCTGTCCCTATTTCCCAGGCTGCTGTGGATATGGTCTGCAGCCCATTAGTGGATCCCTGGCCCGGTTTTGATAACTTAAGTTGGGTAATCTTAAAATTTTAGAAAAAGTTGAACCAAAATCACAAGAAGAGCCATGAATCAAAACCACTACGCAAGAAAGAAGAACCAACCAGAGTAAATTAACCAACATAATCAGATGCCTAAACACCAGCAAAAAATTACAAGCCATACTAAGAAATAGGAAGATATGGCCCAATCATAGAAAAGAATAAAAAAATCAGAGTTGATGCTAGCAACATGGTTTTATAACTCAGGATCCTTTCATTATATAATACTGTTCTTCCTTAAATTCTGACACTTATAACTACTTCTAACACCAACACGATTTCAAATATAAAAGTTTAACCAAGTTTAGAATTGAATCCCATGAAATAAATTAACTGCACTATTTTTAAAATTGTGTGTGTGTGTGCCAAAACAGCATGCTTTACTTATTTTTTTCTAATTTTAAATGAAATATATGTTTATTACAGAAAAACTAACTCGGAAGAGTCAAAGAACAAAAAGAATGTATAGAACCATATATTTGACTGTTAACACTTTGATATGTTTTGCTTTAAAAAAGGGTAGGGGAGGTCGACAAATGATTACATAATGTTCCCTTACACAGATATGCTAGAAATTATTTAACAGTTCCCTACTGCTAATATATAAGCTTGTTTTCAAGCTTTTTATTATTACAATACAATTAAAATGAACACACTTGATTATTTCCTTAGGATAAATTTCCAGAGGTGGAATTGCTGGTGAGAGGGCATACACAATTTTAGGCTTCTGATCTCTACAAAGAAAGAGTATAGCATTTTATATTCTTACCAGCAGTGTGTGAGTAACATGGCCTCACAACTGCAGAAACACGAAATATTTTATTTATTTATTTATATATATATATATATATATATATTTTTTTTTTAATTTGCCAAGTATCAACTTGCTTTCTTTGCTGCATTTTACCTTCCAGCCTGCCCTTTCACACTCTACCTAAGTCCTACTCTCCTCTTTTGTGGCTCAGTTCAAGTTCCCCACTTCTGTGAAACTTTTCCACAGAAAAGTTGTTATATTCCCTTTGAGTTTCTTGGGGGAAAAATGGAATATTCAGTAAGACATTTAAAAATGTCTATCTTTGAGCAGGCAAGCCGCCATGAGCGGGCAAGCCGCCGCGCCGTGAGCTGACTCAGCGGGATGCCACAGCAGGGGGAGACAAGCAGACACAGAAAAACGCAAAGCAAATGAACACAGCAAGCACAAGCAGCAAGGGGGGGATATATAAATAAATAAAAATAAATCTTTAAAAAATAAATAAATAAATAAAATTTAAATGTCTATCTTATATCTGTACATTTAATTCATCTCCATAAAGGACAACTGACCACCTATATGTCCTTATATAGCTCTGTGTTTTAACTTGAAATAAACAGAATCAAAGTGAAGATGGTCAAACTAGGCTGCATAAATTACACTGCTTCAACTGACCACAGCATATTTATATAAGATCTAAGAAGCAGCTTCAACTTATTATCAAGCACTTGCATATTGAGCTCACTCTATGATATAAAACACCACACAATGAAAATTTCAAGTGAGAAAAGAAAGAAAAGCATACCTTCACTGCTGGAAGCATGTCCAAGGAGTCCAGTATGAACAGTACTAATGCTTGCATCAGCATCATAAATTGATTAAATTGCCATGTCAGGCTAAAGAGAAAAGTTGATATGAAAATGGCAAGAAGTATCAGCCTCTGAAAAAGAAAACCTTTGCATAATTTATATGTCTCTATTAATAAAAAGCCTTGCAGACAAGTTTTCTCAAGAGCAGCCAATTTCTCTATAAACCAAATAGAAAAACCATAAACTGTTGCTCTGAAAATCCTTGCATTTGTTACTTAAGCTCTAAATATCCTAAAGTGACACTTTGCATATAAATATTCACATACGATATGTGTATTCCACACTATTATAGAGGTGATAACATACCAAATCATCTCAAGAGCAATGGCTTAAAAATTCTGACAGTTTTGCACAAAGTGTGTGTGGGTTTGCTGTAACTATTTAAGGGTAGATTATGTAGAGCACATTTTTAACATAAAAAATGAAAACATTTTCCTTGCAAAGTAGGAAAAAGCTCACAAAAAGAAAACTTCATTTAATTCAAGTTAAAAATGGGTCACAGAATAAGAATGATTCACATGTATTGGGACACTGTATACACATCATATTTTCTGAGGCTTCTTATATAAAATTGGGGAATTTAAAAATATATAAGCTATTATCAAAACTTACTTCAGAAAGAGGCTGTAAATTTGGTCTCAGGAAATATGTAATTGCTGCTATCTGAATTGCAAAGAATGGCAGCGCCCAATTCTCCCTCAATGGAATGGTAAACTCAACTCTTGTGGTGTCTATTCTGCACAAAATAAAGCACAATTGGCCACAGTGATCTCTTTTGCAATAATTTTCTCAAACAGTTCCTAAAATGAAAGTTATATTTACATTAAGTCCAAGTATACTTAAAGCCTAGTCATAAATTTTCAGTAATAATAATTTGTCTTATCATCGCCATCCCTGTAACATAAAATTGGCATTGAGAAATTTTAAGTAACTCATCCAGGGGTATGTATTTAGCTAAGTGTTAGATCTGAGGTTCAAACTCATGTTAGTCTGGCTCCTAAGCACATGGATGGCTCATGCCACATCACCTCCTACTTTACTTCTAACTCCACTCGTACCAAGAGGCAATGTTTTGTATTCTCCCTCCCTATATATCTTTAGTACTTTTCACTTGAGTCTTAAATTCATCACAAGGAATAAAGTTTTTGTCCCCCCATCCCCCCTAGATTGTAAGCCCCAGAGGGCAAGCACAGGGCAGTTTTCATCTTCACATGCACAGCACTAAAAACCATCCCTACACATATTAGGCATTCAATAAATGCCTTTTATTTACTCTTACTAAGAGCAATTTATTTGACTTTCACTTACTTTCAACAGGAATAATATAAGATGTTATTTTAAAATGTTAAGAGGCTGGATGGTGGTGAGGGTAGGGCAACATTGTGAATGTGATTAATCCTACTGAATGGTATGCTTGGGAAAGGATGAGAGAGGAAAATTCATGTTGTATATGCTTCCACAATTAAAAAAAAAAAAAAGAGTAACTAAAGAGATAATGACAATTAAATGCAATACATGATCCCGGATAGGATATAACGAGGGAGGAGAAAGGCTCAAAGGGATATTACTAGGACATATGAAAAAACTGGAATATAAACTGTAAGCTTTATATCAATGTTAAATTTCTTCAACTTGTTAACTGCACTTAAGTTCTTTATATAAGTGAATATCCTATTCTTAGAAAAAGTATATGTTCAAGGAGCATGATATATACAACCTCCTCTTAAATGTTTAGAAGACAGATAAACACACAGGCTACCTAGTTAGAATAATATAGCAAATTTGGCAAAATGTTAAAATTGGTGGATCTGGGTATTGGGTGGGTGGAGTGGTGGTGGTATACTGGCGATCTCTTTATAGCTTTTGTATCATTTTTGTAATTGTTTTATAAGTTTGAAATTATCTCAAAATAAAAAGTTTAAAAAATGTTAAGTAACAGCATAACAGTTATATCTCACACTCTGAGTTTGAATCCTGACCAAGACTTAGTTGTTGTATTACTTAAACTCTGAAGGCACAATTTCCTCATTTCTAAAATACGGACAATAATAGCACTTACCCTATAGGGTTATTAAATGATTACATAAAACATTTACTAATAAATTTCACAAGTACCTGGCATATAGTAAGCCACAAATAAGGTTGTAATAAAAACAATTTGCTTAAATTCACAGAGACAAAAACTAGATTACAGGTTACCCAGGTTGAGGAGCAAGGAGAATGGGTAGTTTCTATTTGGGGTGGTGTAAAAGCTTTGGTGGGGCCGGCTGTAGCCCAGTGGATAGGGCACCGGTACACCATATGGGAGGCCCCAGGTTCGGTTCCCGGGGGCCTCTCCTAGTGGGGCAGACCGCCTTGAGGGGGCAAGCCGCCGTGGGCAGGGCAAAGCCACCACGGGCAAGGCAAGTTGCCCATGAGCAGAACGGAGCCGCCCGCGAGCAGAGCAGAGTCGCCCGCCAGCGGGGTAAGCCGCCTGCGAGTGGGCAAGGCCGTCGCTCACCAGTGAGCTGACTCAGCGTGTCCCTGCAACGGGGGGAGACAAAGCAGACACAGAAGAACCCAAAAATGAACACAGCAGGAAAAAGCAGAAAGGCGGGGAGGGATATGTAAAAAACAAATTAATTAATTAAAAAAAAAAAAGAAAAAGCTTTGGTAATGGATGGTGGTGATGGTATCACATTATTGTATATGTAATTAATATCACTGAATTGCATATATGGAAATGGTTAAAATGGGAAATTTTGTGTTGTATGTATATTACCACAATAAAATTTTGTTAACAAATTAACTTAAAAAAAAAAAAAGGTAAGTATAAACAGGTCAAGAAAAATAAATACCAATAGATAAACCAAGGAACTTTCACTATAGTAGAAATGAAGTGATTTAAATTTTATTTACCTTTTGGAAAGGGAGAGACGTGTACTGATTCCAACTCACCTATTTGTGACGTACCAGAAAGCTGCTAATAGTCCTGATAGCCATGTACCACTAAGCAGCCAGCTAGTTATGTAAAGAGCCGTGACGTAGATTGCCTGGAGTCCAAATAAGGTATAAATATAAAAATAAACTGGCTCTAAATATTTCTGTAAAAGAAAACAATAAAAAATGTTTGTTACAGCCGCTCTAACCCTTCTCATCACCATTTAAAAAGTATAACAAAGGAAATTTAATGTTCAGAGCCCAGTGTTAATTCCAAGCAATAAGCCCACATTACCGTCCTTTCCAACTAGAAGTGCGCTAGCAGGCCTTTCTTCCCACTACCAAGAACAGAAGAGAGAAGAAAGTCCTTAAGGGTTCTGGCTTCATTTTCTACTCTAGGCAGTTCTTGGTCCAATTTTTCCTCGTTCACATGAGAAGTTGGCATTGTAATTTACTAATTTTCAAAAAAAAATTTTGAATCTCAAAGATAAATTAGGAGTGATTATACATTTCCAAGTGAAAAAATTTATTAACTACCATACCACATAAATGTACTATGATATAAAGCAGGAAGCATCTATATGTGCAAAATATGTTTTAAAATACAAGTAAAAAGTAAAGGTCACAATATAAATGCAGAAAATTAGTTGCTGATTTTATACCAAGCAGCTGAAGGTGTGAAGAACACATATGAAACTTTCAACTTAAAATGACAGGTATCATCTACTATTAATAATTCAATGTCACAAAATACAACATACCTGTATAGGAAGAACTCTATATAAAATACTGAGAAAAACCTCTTGGTAAATATTCATTCGTTCAAGGAGGTTAATTGTCCTCATAGATTCAGTTTTATTATCATATATTAAGCCATGTAAACCTAAGAATGATATTTGAAAAATCAGGAAAAATAATTACAATTTAAATCATAATCATTCATTCATTCAAAACTAACCATAGATTCTTAGTATGTTCCAGCAACTGTGCGAGGCATTGCAGTGAGCAAAAGCCCAGAGTCCTACCTTCACAGTTTACTGTGTATTAGATGTACATTATTTAAGTATCTATTCAACCATAGGTAAATTAATACTTTGTGACTGCAATGAAAAAAAAGGACATGATATCTCTATAGAAATTTGGGCAAGAGGATTTTACATCCCCCTGATGCCTTCCTGCCATGACACCTGCAATGCAATGCCTCCCTCCCTCCCCACGGTGAGTTTCACCATTTGACATACTCTGCCCAATGGCATGTAAGTGGACATGACACACAACATTTCTTTCTTTAAGGAGGTACCAGTACCTCCTACATGGGAAGCAGACACTCAACCGCTGGGCTATATCTGCTCCCCCATAAGAGTTGGTTTTTCGGTTTGTTTGTTTTTAGGAGATACGAGGGATCGAACCCGGGACCTCGTATATGGGAAGCAGGCACTCGACCACTTGAGTGACATTCGCTACCCACACACAATACTTCTGAGTCTCTTAAGACAATACATGTTTCTGCCAACTCTTTTACTCTTTCCCTTTACCATGATAACAGCATGTTCCAAATAGGGGCAAATATGTAATAAGAGTGAGAAAATAAACCTGTTGTTGAAGAAATCCACTGCTATTTTCAGGTCATGAGCTACTATAACCAAGTTGATTACAGACCAAGTTGATTCATAACAGAAGGTATGAATGGGTAGTTCACAGAAGAAAACACGCACTTGGCCCTTGAACATTTGAAAAGTTGCTCAACCTCATTCCTACCAAGAGAATGCAAATTAAAGCTACCCTGAGATACCATTTATCGATCAGCTTGGGAAGAATCAAGTCTGACAATAAACTCTGTCAGTGAGGCTGTAAGGAAGCAGACACTCTCATACACCGCAGTTGGGAATTCATAATGGAATAATTCCTATGGAGAGGAATCTGACAATACCCAGCAAAATTACACATGCATTTTTACCCTTTGATCTGAAAAGCCCATGTCTAGAAATTGTTCCCAAATATAGACTGGCAAAAATACTAGATGATATGGGCACAAGGTCACACACCAATTATATTAGCAAAAGATCAGAGACAACCCAAATGCCTATCAATAGGAGACTATTTGAATAAAGCATGGTTATCCATACAAAGGGAGCACTATGTAGCTGCAAAAATGAATAAGGATTATCTTTATATTTTACTCTAGAGTGATCCTCAAGATTTTTAATAAGTGACAAAAGCAAAACACAGAACAGTGTATAGAAGTAAGCAGGTTCTTTAATGCATGAAAGGGGGCAATATGAATATATAAACAATTTGCTTATATTAAAAATATTAACAGTGGAATGATAAACCAAGAACTAATAAAAATGGTTACCTACAAGGTGAGGAAGGAAACAGGGTGGAGGGGACAAAGATGGAAGGAGGCTTCCCTAAACGCTCCTTGTTTTATAGTTCTGTCTTTGGAACCACGTAAACTTTTTTATAAGTATGAATAAATTAAATAATTTTAAAAATAAAGCAAAGCGTGAAAACTAAAAGCAAAATAAAACAAAACCTTTTGAGCTTGGTCACACAGAGAAAACTCTTACAAGTGACTTGAAAACACAGTAACATGGCTGTACATCCTAAATAGGTTATGATCTAAGGAAAAAAAAAAGGACTGCAAAGACAGCTTGAGTTGCTTTCAGGCAATCATACTGTTACTAGTAATACAGTAGTTACTCTGAAACTATTCTTTATATGGTAGCATAAAACACATAAGTCATAATGTTAATGTCATTAGGAACCAAGGTTTTCAGCATAAGAGAAGAGAGAGATACAAGTATAAAATTTTAAAAAGTAAAAACCTTGTTATCCGAAGTTTGACTTGAAAAGAGCTAGATTCATGAAGTATTTCCTCTTAGGAATAAACAAAAACACACTTCCTAGTGTGACAGTTTCAAATTTTTTTGTATGTGAATCCCAGAAAAGATCCTGGTCTTAAACTAATCCATTCCAGGGGAACCACCTGTAGCTCAATTGGTAGGGCTCTGGTTTACCACATGGGAGGCCCCAGGTTCGGTTCCTGGGGCCTCCTCGAGAAGGCAAGCTGCCACGAGCAGGCAAGCTGCCGCAAAGCAGGCAAAGCTGCCACGAGCAGGCAAGCCACCACGCAGTGAGCTGACTCGACGGGATGCCGCAGCAGGGGGAGACAAGCAGACACAGAAGAACGTAAAAGCAAACGAACACAATGAGAACAAGCAGCAAGGGGGGGATATATAAATAAAGTTAAAAAAAAAAAGTTTAATCCATTCCTATGGGTGTGAGGGCCTTTGTTTAGACTAAGAGATCTTTTTATTAGAGCACTTGATTAGATTGCATTAGCGCCTTTGATTGGACAACTTCCATTGGGTATGACCCAGGTTAGGTCTCTGTCTTCTTGCTGGGGTCTTATATAAACTGAGAACTGAAAGCAGGAAAATAGAGAAAGACAGCTGCCATTTGACCCTGCCATGAGAGAAAGTAGAATTCAGGAACATCAGAGACTGGCTGCCATCTTGCTTGCCATGAAGCAGGACTCCAGGATCTGCCAGCAGACAACCTGTAGTGAGAAAGCATCTCTGACAATGCCTTGATTTGGACATATTACTGCCTTGGAACTGTAAGATTTTCCCCTAATAAAATTCCCATGATAAAAGCCAACCTGTTCCTGGTATTTTGCATCGGCAGCCTTAGCAAATGAACACACCTAGCTTGGATCACTAAAAAGGCCTGGAAACAATGACTAATCCGGTATCAACAAGCATCCTTAGTATCCATGCTATGGTCTCTTAAAAAGAACCAGGCTTCCTAGGAAAAATGGCTGATTCCAGTTCAAGGGTAGAAAAGATAAAAAATGAGCCAAAACCGTTTTACCGTGCCAAAAAGCAAGAAAGTGTTCAGCGACCCCTGGGGTTATGTCTAAAAGAAAGCATTCAATCTGAAGGGGATCCCGATGGCCAAAGAATGACAATTTGAATATATAAAAAACAATGAATGCTAAGGATTAAAACTTATCAAATATGTTAAAAATTCATGAGCTCATGACGATACTTAAAAGGGAAAATCTCATCGTTACTTTTA
>PVKH010050124.1:0-10030 GCA_004027955.1 Chaetophractus vellerosus | reverse complement strand
GTAGAATGTCAACTAATACATATAAAAATAATGAGGTAGTTAGAAAATCATTGGGAAACAAATGTGGTTCAAGTGATAGGGCTCCTGTCTACCATATAGGAAGTCCAGGGTTCAATTCCCAGGGCCTCCTGGTGAAAGGCAAGCTAGCCTGTGTGACGAACTGGCCTGAGCGGAAAGCTGGCCCAGGCAGAGTGCTGGACCGTGCAGGAGTGTTGGCCCACACAGGAGTGCTGGCCTGCATGGAGAGCTGGCACAGCAAGATGTTGCAACAAAAAGAGACACTGAGGAGAGACAATAAGAGACACAGAAGACCAGGGAGCTGAGGTGGCGCAAGAGATTGAGCGCCTCTCTCCCACTCCGGAAGGTCCCAGGATCAGTTCCTGGTAGCACCTAAGGAGAAGATAAGCAGACACAGAATAATACACAGAGAGCAAGCAGCAAGCACAAAGCAACGAGGGGGTGTGGGGGAGAATAAATAAATAAATAAATAAATAAATAAATAAATAAATAAATAAATAAATAAATCTTTTTTAAAAAATAAAAAGAAAATCATCAATGGATGCTAAAACCTATTGGGAAAAGTTGGTGATGGACAGGAAATTTATGTGGTCTCCAAGTATCTCCTCGCAAATTATTTATTAATTACAGAGAAAAATAGTAACTTCAGAGTGGAGTACAAAGGACGACATCATCATGATCAAGGATTCAACATTGACATCATCAATATTCTAAGAAACCAAACTCATATATCTCCTAGTTTGTTGCACTTGGAAGGACACAATATCACTTTTGTCATATACCTGCCTACATATGTAACAAGAATCTAATATGAGGAGATAACCAAACCCAAAATCAGGATCATTCTATAAAATAAATGCCTGTTCTCCTTCAAGATGTCAATGACCAGAAGGATAAAAGAAGACTGGGGGTTGTTTTGGATTGAAGGAGACAAAAGCAGCGTGACAACAAAACTTAATTCTGGATTGGCTACTGCACCAGGATTAAAATTAGCTATAAAAGACATTCTTGGTATAATTGACAAAATTTGTCTGTGTATCAGATAAGAGCAATCGATATTAAATTTCCAATTTTAGTAAGTCTGTGGTTTTATAAGAGAATTAAGAGACTATCTTTGGGGACCAGACATGGCTCAAGTAGTTGAGTGCCCACCTCCTACATGGGAGGTCCTGGGTTCAGATCCCAGTGCCTCCTAAAGAAGACAAACAAACAAGGAGCAGACAATGAGCAGAAGACAAGCAAAAACAGCAAGCAGACAATGAGCAAAGCCAACGAGCAAGACAATGAGCAAACAATGAGAGCAGACAACAAGCAAAAAAACAAACAAGCAGGGAGCAGATGTCACTCAAGCAGTTGAGCACCTGCCTCCCACATGAGAGGTCCTGGTTTGGTTCCAAGTGCCTCTTAAAGAAGATGAGCTGACACAACAAGCAGATTCAACAAGCTGACACAACAAGAAAAACAAAAATGACCAAACACAATGAGCAGATACAACGAGCAGGGAACGAATGTGGCTCAGGCAGTTGGACACTTGCCTCCCACATAGGAGGTCCTGGGTTTGGTTCCTGGTGCCTCGTAAAGAAGACAAACAGACATAGTGAGCAGACTACAAGCAGACAGACAAGGGAGCCATCTTGGGGGGGGGGTGGGAAGCAAACCAACAAAAAAACAATGTGAAGACAACGAGCAGAAAACAACGAGCAGACAACAAGCACAAACAACGAGCAAACAGATGACGGAGCTATGGGGGGTGAGAGAATATCTTTGCTCTCAGGAAGTATACTCCGAAGTATTAACAGTAAAGGATTTCAGTGTCTCCACATAACTCTCAAAAGATTCAGAAAAATATGCGTACATAAATATATAGTGAGAGAAGGATTAACCAAATGGAGCAAAGTGTAAAAAATTGGTGAAGCTGGGTAAAAGAATAAGAGAGTTCCCTAGCCTATTCTTGCAACTTGTCAGTAAGTTTGAAATTATACCAAAGTAGATAAACCAACCAAACAAAAAATACATAAAGGAAAGTTATGGGACCAAGATTACATTTTGGAGTAACAACCATTTGGGCATAAAGAAAAATAGATCTGAGGTATATTTCCATGGAAAAAGAATCGGGAAATATGACTAAATATCAAAAGCTAAGGCAAAGCTACTTTTTGCTATAGAACATTAGCTAGAATATGAGACCAAAATTTTGTTTCCTGACCCTGTAAAGCTTCATTACTTCTCTTTTTTCATTTTTCTGCTTTGCTTTCCAGTCTCTCATGACTACAATTCTCCAAACCTTTGGTTCAAGCTAGATAATTCTCCTCCAACAGTTTCAAAGTTAAAGAATTGCCTCTTTTTATAAACCTATCAGAAGATAATCAAATATTTGTCATAGTTAAATAACAGAATATACAACATGAGAAAATGCCTATCTGGCATTTTGAATATCTGGGTTCCGTCTTTCCTGAGTGGCTTTGGATATTATAGCCTAAATAATTTTAGAAAGAACTCTCATCTCAAATTAGTAAGTATATGATTTCTGGCTTAATTTATTTGTAAGGAAACACTATATTTGTATTTTGTGAAAGGAAAAAAAACACACGATTATATTTCTGTGTGGTTGAATACGAGAGGAGGATGGACTTAAATTCATAATGTGAGTTGAACTTTTCCCAGTTGTAGAGACCTCTTTTGTGGAAATAAATGGGTTATGTGAGGTTTTTGTTTACTACCCCACCCTCACCCCAACCCTGGGGTTTCCAATCTCGAATATTTTTTTTTCTGAAACTGCAGTTACTGAGATTATAAATAATGTGAAGCATCACAGCTGGTCCTGGTCTATTTCCAACACATAATCACCTGTCGTGAGCACTAATTCCTGCCAACGATTAAGCCCCTTTATTCGCAGTAGGGTCTGACAGCTCTATTGTTTAAAATGTCACCCATTAATAGAACAGGCATGGGCTTGTCTGTACTCCAACTAGTTTCTTTGCAAATTTTCTATGTCAGCTTCGGTTAAGCTGTTGTACTGCGTATTTGATGAGCGATCACTTTTCCTGCAGCCTGGTATTGTCGATAAAAGATTGACATGTGAGACCACAACGTAGTTTGCTATAAACATGGGTTCAAACAAAGCCTTCTAGAAAACATGGAAAGAGAATTTAATGGGCTTCAGACTACAGGGGTATACACAGAGCTGTTTTGGTTTCTTCTAAGAAAAGAATGCGAAAGCTTAAACTTGGCAATAATAACATGTTCCCTTGTTTTGGGAAAACATGCTTATGACTGATTCTGTACAAAATTTTCCATTAACAATATATTGAGCAGGAATATTACTGATAATTGAGAGACTCTTTTCAAAATCTTTTTATTCTTTTTCTAAAACCCAACTCTTAATACGAATTAAATATGACCAACCTTATGAAACAGAAAAGAGTTATAGAGCCCATTTCAACTAAGAAGGCAAATACCTTCTATAGGTGATCTTGGAAAATGATAAACTACAAGTGCTTATTCTGTTTTTTTGAACTGAAAATTTGGTGTGATCCTAAACAGCCCCATTGAGAAAAATTGGCACAGCCCTCAAGTGGTCCAAATGGAGATGCCAGAAAGAATAAGGAAGGCTTTGTGCTAATGCTTAAGTTAAATTTCATCTCCCAACTCGGTCTTATTCAAATTCATGCATGCTTTGCTAATATCTTTCACCTGCTACTGTTTGCATTTGTGGCGGCAACTAGATTCCTCCAGTCCTTCGTCAAAATATCAGGCTTGTTCTGCTCCTGTAATCTGCAGACACCATTGCCATTGTCCAGTGTTTGCCTAAAGTTTGATCACAGACTTTGACAAGGTGCAGTGTTTGTGCACAGAGTTGTCTGAGAAGAACGCCTTTCCAGATTCATCTGGTCCACCAGCTGCGAAGAAAGAAAGTAACAGAACTCTCAGCTCTGACAATTGCATCCTGCCCACCCTGGGGCAGGGCCCTCCTGATTCTTAGCTCAAGGACTTCATGTGTTGCATTTCCTCAATAAGCCCTAACCCTCCCCTTACATATGGTAAAGACATTGTTCCTAAAGGATGGAAGAGATTTAAAGTTCAGCCAATCATCTACCCAACCGACAGGAGGGTAGAAGACCCATATTTTTAAGACTATTGTTCTGGTGTCCTCAGGTCAACTTCCTATTTATCTGGAAGAAGAAATGTTTAAATGGAGAGCTCTACAAGGTAGACTCTGGGTACTTCGGAAAAATGATTTGAAGAGTGGGGGTGGTTCTGAATAAGGTTTCAGAATTCTACCTTGTGATCATACAATAGAAGGCTGTTGACACATCTTACTTTTATTCTGCAAAATGAGCAGATGAATGAGCATAGAAAGAGCTATTACACCCACGCATCATGTAGGGGTTCTAGCCTATAAAACTTTTCCCTTTTCCCTCCTCCTCCTGCCCTGGACCCCGACCTGTTGCCAAAGGACAACTCCAACGAGGACAGATCAATTTCATTACTTGTGGATATTAAGCAAGTATGTAGATAGCAGAAGAAATTGGTGCTTAGACTCTGCCAAGTTGCTAAAAATAACAACAGTAACAATTACCATTGAAACTGCTTGTTAAAATGTCTAAAACTTCTTCAAAAATAATAGTTAGGAATGCCATTGAATCAATAATTATTTTTTAAAGCCACCTGTTAATTGTTATAAAACCTATGCTCTGACATAGTTTGTTGTATTTATTCCTTCTATTACAGATGTAACTCACTTACATAGTTTATTTCTGAAAAATGCATAGAAATAAAATTTTGTAAATTGTATAACATTTAAGATATGCTGGGAGAGCTTTCTATATGAAAGGAGCCCATGCTAAATCCGTGAAAAATGGGTAAAGAGGATTTAATATTCCAAATAGGAATTACCTCTTAAAGCTGCTCAGTATATTTAATATTTTGTTCTTTAGAATATTTTGAAGCTAGTTACATCTATATAGATTAGCATAAACATTTAGGGGTGCATGTATATGTATATACTTTTCTTAGAATTTCATAACAAAGTACAACAATTTAGATAGATTCCAAGTCAGGTCATGTTACCCCACACAAAGTAACCAAATGTGTGATGATAGATAGTAAGATAGATAGATAGATAGATAGATAGATAGATAGATAGATAGATAGACAGATAGATGTAAAATTTTGATGTGACTTGAGGCAGTATAAAAATCTTTAAGAACCTGGACTCTGGAGAACTGTTTTAGATTCCCACCTTTTCCAGCAGCCTTGGGAGTTTACACATTCTAAGACTCAGTTTCCTCAACTGCAAAGTGGAGGATAATAATAGTCCTATCTTCAAAGGCATGATATTAAAAATACTTTGCCAAGAGCAATTTGAGCAAGACCTAATGGTACCACATCAGTCAGTTTCTTGCTGAAATGATGCTGTGTAACAGCTTCAAAATCTCAGAGATTCACAAGAACAAAGGTTTATTTGTTGTTCACATTATATATCATGAGCTGGTTGGTGATAGCTCTTTGGTTCAGAGAGTGAGCATGCTGCAGCCAAGAGATGGATGTGGGTCTGCTCTTCATGTCTTCTTATTCTTGGAGCCAGGCTGTAGTAGGGGCCCCTTTTTGGTACATGCCATTTTCATGGTGGAGGGCAGAATCTCAAGAGTTGTGGTGGGGGCCGGCCAGTGGATAAGGGCACCGGTATACCACATGGGAGGCCCCGGGTTCGGTTCCCGGGGACCTCTCCTAGCGGGCAGACCGCCTTGAGAATGGCAAGCCACCATGGGCGGGCCAGAGCCGCCGTGGGCAGGGCAAAAAGCTGCCACGGACAGGGCAAAGCCGCCACGGGCAGGGCAGGTCGCCCGCGAACGGAGCGCAGCCAGCCACCCGCGAACTGAAGCAGAGTCAGCCGTGAATGGAAGCAGAAGCCGCCCACAAGCGGGCCAAAGCTGCTTGCGCGGTGACTGGTCTCGGCACATTGCTGCAATGGGGGGGAGACAAAGTGGACAGAGAGGAACACAGGAATGGACACACAGCAAGAGCAAACAGAAAGGGGGAGGGGGATATGTAATAAATAAAAAAATAAAATCTTAAAAAAAAAAAAAGAGTAGTGGTGGAAATATGCAGCAGCTCTTGACAATTCTGCTCAAACCGCTACCCCATCATTTTCTTCTGCCATTACATTTGGTCAGAATGGGTTGCATGCCTAAGCCCAAAGTCAATGGGCCAGGGGTATATTACCTTCCCCTTCCCTGGGAGGCAGACATGCCACTTTGCAAAAGGTATGGACAAATATTTTATTCAAGGGGGGAGTGAATAATTATGACAATAATATAATTTACTACCAATACCCAGTGACAAAAACACAGCTCAACGTAGTTTGGGAAAAGGGTGATTTGTTAAAAGAGAACGTACTGAAGCATCTCATATAATCAAAGAAAGGGATGGACAACTAAATCATGGGCAGGATAGCTACATATCCAGAATTCAGGAATAGTGGGAAGCACTTGATTCAGCTACACTCTGCATCTCTCACAAACCTATGGGTGTTGGATTTATATTTTTCCCAAATAAGATTAGATTCTATCACATGGCAGAAAATATGGCATCCTCTAGCTCCAAAGCCTCACATTCTGTAACTTTCCCCAACAGGGAAGGACCCCCTCTCTGTGACGCTTCGGATCATGTGTCAACTTGGACAAGTAATGGTGTCCAGGTGTTTGGTCAAGCAAGCACTGGCCTGATTGTTACTGTAAGGATATTTCATGGACTGAAATCAGCAGTAAATTGATTTCATCTGTGGCTGATTATATCTACAATCGAGTGAGGAGATTGCCTTCAACACTGTGAGAAGTCTTGTCCAATCAGTTGAAGGCTTTAAAAGGAGAAGTGATGATTTCAGCAGTCAGAAAGAAGTTCTATCTCTACTTCAGCCAGCCAGCTTCTCCTGGGGAATTCATCTAAACCCTTCATTGGACTTCCCAGCTTGCAGCCTGCCCTACAGAATGTGAACTTGTTCATACACAGTCACAGTATACAATTTTGATAAAAATCTCATAATATGTATAGATATATCCGGTCAGTTCTGTTTCCTCAGAGAACCCTAACAAATACACTCTCTTTACCAGTTCTGTTTAGAAAATTCCTGGAGCATACTGATTGAATCAAACTTTTTGGACTTTGGCCCAACCTGAATAAGACCTCCAACTATTAGACTGAGGTAGGGTCATTTACCACAGAAATACGTGATGGAGAGGGATGTAATGGGACAGAACAAGATGGTTCACCACACCAGGACATACTGCATAGATATATTCGTAGATTGGACATTATTTCTAAAACTAGTAATATTTTGCTTTATACTTTTGTGTATTTAGTATAAGTCTTTAGAGCAAATTTCAGTTGTACAAGTTTAAATTTCGGTATGCAATTCGGCATGAACTTTGGAGCCTGGTGTTGAAAAGTGGCATGGCAAAATGGAAAGGATATCAGGTGGATGGTCAGGAGATTTAGGACAGAGGGTTGCATCTATACTAACTTGCACTGGGTAAGTTGCTTAAACTTTGCTGACCCCAAACTCCCTCCAGAATAAAGTCCAAAGTAATGAGCAAGCCAATTAAATCCCCATGACATTCTTGCATCAACAATCTTTACGCACTCATTCCCCCTTGCTCCCCCATCTCACATCCTTCATTCCAACCCCAACTGTACTTTAGTCTTGCCAATAAATATGTCCATCCAGCTTTCTGTTGGTTTGTCTAGATTTTTAGATCTGACTTCATTCAGAAAAGGAGGCTTCAGTGGAAGCATACATGGGGCCTTGCAGCTGCAGAAGTCAGTTCAGGAGTCAGGTCTGTGCTGACAGCTGGCCCTCCGTCCTGCTTACACAGTCTTAGCCCTAGCTGGCAGCCCCGATTGTCAAGGTTTTGTCTAGCTCTCCAGCGCCTTTCTGCTTCCCTGCTATTACCTTGTGGTTTCAGCCTTCCACGCTCCTATATGCATGCTTGAAGGCAGGTGGGGAGAGAGCAAGGAAGTTTCTAAAGTGAAGTACACGTCGAAACTAAGTGGAGTGGTAGTTAAGAGTGAAGGCGCAGGAGAGTGGATGTAACCCAAGTGGTCGAGTGCCTGCTTCTCACGTATAAGGTCCGGGGTTCGATCCCTAGTACCTCCTAAAAACAAAACAAATATAAGAGCAAAGTCTCCTTAGACTGCTGGTTTTGAGTTGATGGGTTATCAGCTCTTTGACCTGGGGCGTGTCATAGACCTATTGTGATGATTACATGCCTTAACACGTTCAAAGTGTTTGAACAGTGTTCGGTACACAGCAAATGCTCAGTGAATGTTTAATTCTTACTTTTTCTAGGTTGGTGTAGAGTGGAAACAATTGTATGCATATATTTACAATAAATGTGTGTGCGTATATGTGTATGCACACACAGAGAAATACCTACAAGGAAAGAATCATTCTCTTGCAAAGGAGATAGGCCCCTCTGAGATGACCTTGTGCTTGTATTACTGCAGTATTTCCTGGGTCATGCATCTTCTTACTGGGGCAGGCAGCACCTAGGGGAGGTCCCTGGTAGGAGAGTACAGATGGTTGCTCTGCTGACGGTACAGATGGCTTCTCTACAGTCCTCCTGTGGGGAAATTCTGGGTTAACCTTGAAGTGAATACAGCAACGCCATTCTCTTGGCAGCCCCCAAATCTGAGAACTTGCGAGAGACTGCAAAACTGCTCATGGGTGTGGGAAGACTGCAAGGGAGCACTTCATTCTTCATCCTCAGATAAATTGGCTTCTTGCCTTCTCATAATTTTCAAAGTGTCTACCATCTGTTTGACCCCTCTGAAATGGTTTTGATATGTCAACATTTTGAACCAAGATACATAAACAGAGGGGAAAGAAGGAGAGATTGCTGAGGTTTTTTAATACCGATCGAATTTGTAAAATCCCTAACAACTCTTCAAGATTTGGATAAAGCTCTATTTCATTGACCTTCTTTAAGGAAAATAAAGAGTAACTTTTCAACGGAGAAGACTTCATATTAATACAATTCATGAGGTCATCCATCTTCATGTTACCATTAGTTCGTTATTAGATTATTTACGTACTTTGTGTTTCAAATATGGAGATAGAAAAATTGCCACAAATAAGACTGAATACACAGGGTGGTGATATAGCATAATGGTAAAGAGAATAGACTTCAGCATAATTTAGAAATAGGTAAAAATAGTGGATCTGCAATATATTTTTGAAATTTATTTTTGCTTATTTTTGACACACAGCAGTTTTTTTTTCCTGGCTCAATTATTTTTTGAAAGCATTGGAAATTTTCAGACATACCCAAAATAAAATGGCACAATGAATGCCCATGTTCCATACTATAGTAAGTACCTCTTAAAATGGTGACTTTTTAAAAATTCAATCACGAAGTCAGTATCATCCCTTTAAAAGGCAACAATTCCTTGCTATCATTTAATATGGATCTCATGCTTACATTTCCTCAGAAGTCTCAAAAATGTCTTTTCACAGTTGGTTTGCTTAAATCACAATTGAATCAGAAACCACACATTGCATTTGGTCATATCTTGTGAATCAAATCTCTCTTTTTTCAAAATTTATTTTTAGTTTACATACAGTAAAAGCCACCCTTTTTGGTGTACAGTTCTATGAGTTTTGACAAACGAATAGATTCACATAACCACTACTGTAATCAAGATAGAGAATAGTTCCATCATTACAAAAATAATTCCCTCTTGCTGTCTCATTGTAGTGAAACCCTCTCTCCAATGCCTCCTGGCAGCTATTGAGCTATTCCCCATCCCTTTAATTTTGCCTTTTCCAAAATGTCATTTAAAAGGAATTCTACATTATCTAACCTTTTGAGTCTGGCTTTCTTCACTTATTATAATGTATTTGAGATTCATATGCAGTGTTTTGTGTTTCAATAGCCTGTTCCTTTTTATTCTTGAGTAGTATTCCATCGTTTGGTTGTACCTCAATTTTTTTTATCCATTAAATAATTGAAGC
>PVKH010050123.1:0-10030 GCA_004027955.1 Chaetophractus vellerosus | reverse complement strand
GCAGCTGCCTTAGAGTTTGACCAGAGCCTGTTACCTCTGCCCTCTGGCATCAAGTGGTCACACCTGTCCATATTTAATGGCTATGGAGCAAGGTTTCTGTTCAAGAAGTGGCAAGGCAGCAAAAAGTGAGAGAGAAAGAGTCATGACAAAGAACTGGGAGGGGAGCAGGACCAAGACAAAGAGTAATTGTCTGACTAGAACAGTGGATATGGGAGTGTCTAGTGCAGCACTTGCCTCTGAGAGGAAATAGTCTTTTGACTTAAATGTTAACCAACCAAGGATAACTGGATTATTTAGTCTGCAGCAAAAATTCTGGGGAAAGTCTTAACTATTCTAAAAGCCTATCATGGTGCCAGGAGACTAAGTGTATTTTGGGTATTTCAAGAGGAAGGAACTAGAAACTAACTTATAGAAATACAGGAGAACAGATTTTGATGTTCTATTGGGGCAAAAATTGGAACTTCCCAGTGATGAAGGGGGCTGTCCCAGAAGGTGGTATGAACTTCTTGTCACTAGAAGTGTGTGTACAGATGCTGGACAGGGGATTTATGTGTTACTGGGGAACGCCAAATATAGCGCTTTTCTAATGCCACTTACAGGAAGCCTGAAACTTTCTAGCAGCTGGAAAGATACTTCTTGCTCTCCTACTTTCACAGACAACTCTTAGTTTGTGATCTTCAGATGTTTTATACGGAGAAGAGAAGCAGGAAACAAGTCTTATGCCTGATAATATAGCACTGTGGCTAAACACCTAAGCTTTGAAGCTAAACAACTAAGGGTTTGCCTCTGGATTCTGTTACTTTTAATTTTTATAAGTTGCATAAGTTCTCTGGGCATTAGTTTCCTCATCTCTAAAATGAGTACCTTAATAGTTTTGAAGATACATGACCAGATATTTAGAACAGGCTCTGGCATATAGTACATATTTAATAAATGTTAGCAATGATAATATTAACAATGATAAAGAAAAGAAAGATACAAAGGTGGAAGACAAAGATGATCCTAATGATGTTAACAGTGACTAAGCAAATTCCTTCCATGTGCACATAAGCTGTGTTAATTTTACAAACATATACCAACCAAGCACATGGGTTGCAGTTGCAGTCATCTCTAATTAGTTGTCTGGTTGTCACCTCAAAAATAGGTGGACATGTCAATTTCTTATTAGAAGAAGGCAAGCAGAGAAGGCTGAAGGCCTAGAACATGATTCATTCCCCTGGTTTTAGAGCAGGAATTTTAGAGGAAATGATCAGCTATTTAGAAAAAAGAATCAGGAAAGGCTGCCCTCCTAACTGACTTTAAAAAAATCTTTATTGAGGTATAATTGACATATAATAAACAGCACATGTTTGAAGTATGCAGTTTGATAAATTTGGACATAAGTGTACACCCATGGAAACATCACCACAGTCTAGATAATGAACATATCCTTCTCCCTATTCTGCCCCTTTCCCACCCCCAGGCAACCTCTGCCAACTGACTTTGGAAGGAAGTAGTTGAAGAAAGAGACTGGTCAGCCATTTGGAATGCTTCAGAGAAATCAAATAAAACAAGGAGAGAAGAATATTTGAATTGGGCCATCGGAGAAGTCAGTGAGAGCAATTTCAGTGGTAGAAGCCCTACTGCTGGGGGTTAAAAAGGAAATGATTGGTGATGTCAAATCAAAAACAAATCTGGACTTAGTAAGGAGAGACTTTACTCAAAAAAAGTTATTGTACATCAGGGAAAGGGACTTTTGCAATAAGAGGGGAAGTACTATTGCAATAGGGAGAATGTTCTGACTGCAAAATCAGCAAGTATCTCAAAAGTTAGGCAAGGAGAGTTTTTCTTATATAGATAGGAGAACACAAAGCCAGAAGGAACCATGTGCAGGAAAGTGGGCCAATTGAATTAAAGGGTGGCATGATCAGATAGTAGATAAGAAAATGTTTTATCCTGAAGCCAGCTGATACTCTGGGAGGCATCCATAAGGAGGGGTTGTATGCTGACTCATGCGGAGCTGAAGTTTGGTTAACAAGCATTTTGTTTCAAGTCAGAGGGGAAAAGCAGTTCTGCAAATCATTCATGATTGCTATGCACTATACCCTGTGGAGAGGCAGGGAGGTTTAAGACTTAATGCCTTGATGAGTAACTGATGCAGAATGCATGAGAAATCTTATATTGAGTACTCATGAGGGCTACCAGGGATCCAGTAAGAGCTAAAGAAAGCTGAGAAACACAGGACAGAAGCAGATCGCTGTCTTCAAACAGTAGGTGGAGAGAGAGAGTTTGAGGATTAATGCATGGACAGAAAAGAATCATATATCAGACTGGAAAACACCAACTCCATGAGTGTGGAAGTTCCTGTGAGAATTGAGTAGGAGGATCTGTTGTGGCTGGAACCCAGGTAAGATCTTGAGTAGAGATGGACTTTAGGGGGAACAGAGTGGAGCCATGTTATAGTGGGAAGAGCAATAGGTTTTGGGTCAGGTAATCTGGGTAGTGTTGTCACCTCATGAACTTAACATTTTTGCATCTCCATTTCTTTTTTCCATAGATAGGGTAGATGTTTTAGTTTGCCAAGGGCTACCAATACAAAATACCAGAAATGGTTTGGCTTTTTAATGGGAATTTATTAGGGTAAAATCTTACAGTTCTAAGGCTGTGAAAATGTCCAAATCAAGGCATCATGAAAAGATGCTATCTCACCAAAAGTCGGCTGCTGGCAGTCCTGGACTCCTGCCACATGGCAAGGCAAAATAGTGGCATTCTTTGCCTTTTCCTCCAGGCTCACTTTCTCCCTGAGCTGAGCTGTGGGTGATCAGGCATATGACTCCTCTCTCAGCCTTCGGGAATCTCTCTCTCAGCCTCTGGGCTGCAGGTGATCCTGGAGTCGTCTCTCACATGGCAGAGTAAAATGGCAGCTGTCTTTCTCTGCCTTCCATTAGTATAGGACTCCAGTAAAGGATTAAGACCTACCTTGGGTCCCATAATCAAATCAAAGGTCCTTAGCTAGAGTGATCTAATCAAAGGGTCCCCTAACTGAATCCAATCAAAAGGCTCCATCCACAATGGGTTTACAGGCATAGGAGTGGGTTCACTTTAAGAACAGGATTTCTGAGGTCCACAAAAAACTCAAACCAGGACAGCAGGGCTATTGTAAGGATCATATAAGAGAATGTTTGTGGAAATTTGTGCCTTCTAAAGCTTTGTTTCTGTCTGTGTAAGGTTTTTATTTTTACTCAGATGGCTGGCTAATACTCTCATGACCTTTCATTCCTTTACTCATTAGATATTTATTGTGTTCATGGTATGCCTGAACTAAGAATACAGTGCTAAAACAAATTTAGTTGTTGTCTGCATGAAGCTTTCCTTCTAGCAGATGAGATGGATAAAACAAGCATCCTGTGATAAATGATGTAATTAAAGATATACAGGTGTGGTGGGAGGATCTAAAAGAAACCCCCACTCTTCTTGTTGAGGAGTGGTAGAAAGTGATTTAGAGAATCTTTTGTAAGTGGAGATTTCTTCCTTCTCTTAATATACAGGACCTTCTTTGTATGACTTGGTTTTTTAAAATCTTTAATTTTTTTTTTTAATTTTTAAAGAAGCTTGAGATTATATAAATGTTACATCATATAGGGGATTCCCATATACCCCACCCTCTCCCCCTCCCACACTTTCCCATATTAACAACATCCTTCATTACTGTGGTACATTTGTTACAATTGATGAACACATATTGAAGCATTGTTACTAATGGTGGACTATAATTTACATTATAGAGTTTACACTCTGCACCACACAAGGTTATAGATTATGACAAAATATATAATGGGGACTAGATAGCAAACTCTTTAAGGGCAGGCATTGCCATATTTCTCATGCATTATGCCCAGCACACAGTGTATATATTTAACAATACTTGCTAAATTGAGTTGAGACAAAATTATTAGAGTTACAAAATGAAACTCATGATGGATATTTCCAGTATAATTAAGAATAAAACTTTTGTTTTTCCTTGAAATTAAAATTCGATAGAGGCAGGAGTTCTAGGCCTGTAAGACCATATCGCATTTCTAGTTCGGTCCTCTTCCTCTCTTTTCAAGAATGCTTTTGTCTGATTTGTCCTCTTAATTACATGCCCTGAGTAATCAGATCCAAAGTCAGCACATGTAACCTTTGCTAGTTTGTCCTTCCCTGTATAATTATAAGAACTTTATGGAAATAGACAAGGGCAGTGAAGGGAGGCTGGGAGAGGAAAGGAAGCTATCTTTTAATCGTGTTTATTGTTTCATAATAGGTTTATAGAAATTATGAATACAGCTATTTTATTAATGGGACTTTTAATTACCCACCATGGTGAAGGGTGAGGCAAAATCTCTCTCAGCCCCACTAATTAATATGGGTATTCAATGGCTGTTAATTAAGGACAAAGGGGACCAAAAGAACACAATCCACCCTTGACTCTAATGAATGCAAAGTCAAACCAATAGCTTATTTCCAAATTAACATGACTGATAAAAAGACAAACTCAGACCCTAGCCTTTTCCCTTTAGGGAATCATAATTTTCCTGTTTAGACAATAGAATAAAGAGCTTGTCTGTGGGCCCAGAAACAAAGCCCAGAGCTGCAGCTAGACCCTGAAGAGACAAGAGAACTATGGAATATTTTTGAGGCCTGCATTTCAATAGGCAGCATTTCACAGGCCTTTTGTAGCCTCTCCTTGAGAGCTGCTCTGTGTGCAGCTTCAGCCCAGGGACCAGGTTGTTTCAGGAACCTACCTTCTGAGCCCTGGCACACACTCTCTTTGGTCTCTGATCACCCCTCCCCTCCATTTTTATATAATTCTGTGAAGAATCCGATACATGCTAACAACCTGTCTCTCTTAAAACAAATTGTGTTTGTATATGCAACAGCCAATATAATGACTATTAGGAGGAAAATAAACAAAAAGAATGCATTACTGTAACAGGAATGTCCTGTTTTGAAGAAAAGGTTGTATGGTATATTGAACAGAGTATGGATAACCCTTAATAACACAATGACCTTGGGCCAGGAGCCTTAATTTCCCCATCAATAAAATGTGGACATAAAAAACCATTTTGTTATGTTTTTGTAAGAATGAAATAAACTAAAATATGCAAAGTTCCCAGCAAGCAAACTACCTTCAAGATCTTGCCTTGTGTTCAAACAGTGCTTTTTAGTTTACAATGGCTTGAGGCTCAGTACAAACCAGTGAGGTAAGCAAACCAAGATTTCTTCACTCTTTTTCACAGTTAAGGAAACTGAGGACCAAATAGGATAAATACAAAAGAGGCCACTTAATCCCTGATCCTCATCTTCCATATTTGTAAAATAATCTGATAATTACCTACCTCTCCGGATTGGAGTCAAGATCAAATGAGCTAATGGAAGTGAATATACTATGTAAATCATTGAATTATCACATATATCTGTGTTATAGTTTAATGTGTTAAATTAAGGAGCTGGCCAAGACCACACAGAAAGGAAGCAGAATTTCTTCATTCATTTATGCAATTCATTCTTTCATCCAACAAACATGATCAACCCTATCCTATGTGCCAGGAACAAAGTGTTCATAGTCTAGAAGAGAAAGAGAGCATGCTTGGGCAACTCTAAGATATTTAAGAGGGCTGTGTGAGATGGGGATTCTTTCATGGTCCAGTGAACCAGACTCTTTGCCCTCCATTCAATTCTATTCCAATCATCCCATTCCATTCCATACTGCTTCCAGATTTATGCCACTCATCTACTTAGGTGCTTTCTATGGCTACCCACTGTCTATGAAGTAGAAATACTTGGATATATGCATAGCCACTCTCCTTCTACCCTCATGGCCTGCATAGCCAATTGATTATAGTACTTCTTCTTGCTGAATCTGAATTCACTCTCAGAATCCTTCTCAACATAATATTCCAGAAAGTAACTGCCAGTTTATTAGAGTTAGCCCTAAACATTATGTTCCCAGAATGGTATCCCTACTGTGTTCTTTGTGATTCTCCTCCTTGGGTATTGTATTAGTCAGGGTTCTCTAGGGAAACAGGATCAACAGGAGGTATCTGTCAATAATATGAGATTTTGTAAGAGTCTCTCATGTGACCTTGGGGATGCACAAGTCCAAGTCCCGCAGGCAGGCTGCAAACCAGGGCCTTCGATGAAAGTCCAATGACAGTTCTTGATGAGTTTCCAGGAGACATTGGCTGTCCAAAGACAAGCTGGGAAATTCTCTCTGAATGTTGAAATCACTTCCCCTTTTAAGGCATTCAACTGATTGGATAAAGCGTCACCCATTGCTGACAGCAGTCTCCCTGATTGATGCAGATGTAATCAGCCATCCATGCAGTAAATTCACTGGTGACCAAAGTCCATATATGTCTTTGTATTACAATTAGCCCCATGCTCACTTGACCAAACACCTGGACACAATTACCTGACCGAGTTGACACATTAGCCTAACCATCACAGGTATGAAGACAGGAGTGAAAACTTTGAGCTCTTTCTAAACCAACGGGCATTAGTATTTCATAAGTTAGGTAATTGAAGCTCAAAGAGGTTAAGAGGCTTGCTCAAAGTCAGACTTTGAATAATTTCAGAAACTGGGATTCAGATTTCAGCATTTTGATTCCAAATTCAGTTTTCTTACTGATAAGGCAAATTATTTTTTAGTTTTATGCTCCCCGTGATCTGTGTGCTATCTGACTCATATTCCAGATTATAAAACACCATAAACATCTACTTACTCATTAAATAATTAATTCATTCATTCAAAAATATTCAGGTGCTAGGGGGTATAGAGATTAATTCCTTGCCCCTAAAGGGCATGCAATAATTATGTATATAATCAGTCCCTGCTGAGGGCAGGGACTCTATTTTTGTTCACCATTGAACTCCAGAGCTGAGCACAGCACTTGTTACTTAGTATTTGTTTAATCAATCAGTGAATGTACTGTCAAGTGGGTGGCAACCAAGTAAACAGATTATGACAATAAAATATGCAATTGCCTGGCATGGTCTCCAGCATTCTAGATGCTCTGTTTGCTGTTAACTAGCCATAATCCCAGTGTACTATGGGAACATCCAGGAGAGTCCCTCTCTCTAGCAGAGGGATAAGGAGGTGACACTGAGATGTATCTGCAAGAGTAAATGGATGAAGGAGATAAAAAAGCTTTCCAGGCAGAGTCAACAACATGCACAAAGACAGGGAAATTCGCAAAAGCACACCACTTGGGAGAATGCGAGAGGGTGAAACGGGTTGAGGCATACATAAACCACATACATAAACCATTGTCGTGAGGATGTTTACTTTAATTTGAAGGATGTTTTGAATTCCTTGAACAATTTAAAGCAAAGGAGTGATATGATGAGATTTGTCTTTTAGAAACAGCTTCCTGGAACCATATTTTAAATATTTTTTTTAACTAAAAAATATTTAACACCAACCCAGCAAGAAGTCTTGAACATTTGACTTTCATAAATGTTTAACTTTTATTATTATCAACACTAGAGCCAATAGATGATTGTGTGTCTCTGCATATGTATATGTATAAGAAGCAATATTAGCAATAACATTTTCCTTAATTAATTTTCCCATGACTGAATTCCTATTTGAATATTCATTCTTACAACATTGCAGTGTGTTGTGATGCACTTCAGTGAAATTAACTCAACAAGCTCCTCTTTCCAATTTTAATATTCCATTGGGTTTTCTATTCCCGAAAACTCATTAGTATCCAAGTGCAGTGCTGATGAGAAACAAGAGCAAGGCATATTGTGTGAATGTGAGTCAGAGAAAAGAGACAGCTGGCACGAGAATTTTCTAATAAAACCCCAAAAAGGCTGCTGTGTCTTAACAAAAAGAAGAGGGTACTTCAAGCTTTGACTTTGTACTAAAAAGTTCTAAATCTTATTCACACCTCTTATGAATGCTGGCAAAAGCCAGATTGTTCTCACCGAAACCTTCTCATGGATCCATGCCAGAAAAGCCTTGTTATGTTTTCCAAGTTTTCTGGTAGTGATAAGCATTTTTATGAAGATTCACTTCAATCATTTGTACATGTAGATTGCATAGTCTGAATCTCCAGCAAAATCATTTCCAGCTATATATCTCGACTACCCTTTCCTCCACTTCTGCTTTATTCAGCCTGTGTGATTTGGCCATCCAATAACATTCATGTTTTTCCATTTTTATGCTTTTACTTATGATAATGTTTCTTCCCAGAATGTCTTTTCCTATTGTCTTCATATGTTGGCACTCTATTTTCCAAAACCCTTCAAATATGTTGTCCTACAAGAAGTCTTCCATGAACTTTGAAGGTAGACGTGAGTTCTCCTCCTTTTGGAATCTGTGGCACCCATCATGTTCAAAGTGTTTTGTATACACTTTCTTATAATTACAATAGCTGTCATTTATTGAGCACCGTCAATGTGCCCAGCTTGGTATTATGATCTCCAATGTGGGGTTGATACTATTACCATCATTTTACACATAAGGAAACTGACGCTCAGAAAGGTTCATCGAGTTAACAAGGGCCACACAACTAGAGAAAAGTAGACGACCCAGCTAAAACCTAAAAGCTTATATACTTTCAACCACAATGGATGGTTTTCTTGCCTTTTTTCCCCAGTGTGGGAGGATGTATCTGGAGTCATCCAGGAAAGACATATGTGAGATTAGCCTTAAAGAATGAATGGATGAGAAGTTCTGAAGGCAATGGTTGGATGGGGAGTATAATAGGTAGAGGGGAGTGTATTAGTCAGCCAAAGGAGTGCTGATGCAAAATACCAGAAATTGGTTGGTTTCTATAAAGGGTATTTATTTGGGATAGAAGCTTACAGATTTACGAGGCCACAAAGCGTAAGTTACTTCCCTCACCAAAGTCTATTGCCACGTGTTGGAGCAAAATGGCTGCTGACATTCAGGCTTCCTGGGTTCCTCTCTTCCCGAGGCTTGCTTCTCTTTCCTCATGACCAAGCTCCTCTATGTGCTTACTTCCGGGGACTCCAGCTCCAAAACTCCACATCAGAACTCCAATTCTGTCCTTTGCCATGTCTTTTATCTGTGAGTCCCCACCCACCAAGGGGCGGGGATACAACACCCTACTGACGTGGCCCAATCAAAGTCCTAATCATAATTTAATCATGCCCAGAGGAACAGACCAGTTTACAGACATAATCCACTATCTATTTTTGAAATTCATAAATAATGCCAAACTACTACAGGAAGTATGAGTATAGCAATGAAGAAATATGTATGTATTGGGGAGAAGGTGCAGAGGGTATGGGGGAGCATTGACTCAAGTTGGCTTGTGCAGAGGCCTTTATGAAAGGGGCAGGGAGTATAAGATTGGAAGAGCAAATTGTACCCAGTTGTGACAAGCCATGGATATGGAAAAGAGGAGAACTGTAGTCCCAGGGCCAGCCAGGGCAGAGTTGGGAACTGAGGAAGAAGCTTGGGCCCTGAGTAGAGATAGAAGTTAGCATGGAGAAAGCTCATGATGATGCAGGGAAAGAGCCAAGATATAGGAATAGAGAGACCACAGCTCATTTTTAATAGACTGGCCACCTGGGCATTGCCTGTATTTGAGACATAGACCAGCTGAAGCTGATTTTCCTTAAATACTTGCAAGAACAGGATGGGGCAAGGAGCCCCAGTTTTAGGGAAGGAAGAAATGTGAGGGCAGGAAAGCAGGCAGGGCATTGCATAAGCCAAGTAAAATCAGTCCCTAAACTGGGTCATGAGGCAGGGAAGTGTGAGGGGGAAGTAGCAAGAGCTTCCTTCGTGTTTTTAATGTGTTAAGACTGTTTTAGTTCAATGTGAGGCATGATCAGGAAGAACATATGTCCAAGTTTCTCTTGTTTTGAAGTGTTGATTGGTATAACTAAGAGAATGCTAAAATAGCTCTATAGACACACTGAAACATTTCTAAAGTAACATCATAAACTATTCTGAGGGTGGTAAAGTGAAAGGAGGGTTTATTGTATTCTTGTAGTGACATGGGTAGTTTCACCGGCCCTTTGGTACATCATT
>PVKH010050122.1:0-10034 GCA_004027955.1 Chaetophractus vellerosus | reverse complement strand
CAAAAACTATCTATACCATGTTCTAACTTGATATTTAAATTCAATGATCCAAGTGCTGGACAAACCTAAAACTGTTTCTTTTCTTTTTCATTTTTTTTTTAAAGGAGGTACCGGAGATTGAACCCAGGACCTCATACATGCAAAGCAGGCACTCAACCACGGAGCTACACCCACTCTACTAAAACTGCTTCTCAAAGAAAATCTAACTTTGACCACAGAAACCTATGAGTTGGCTGACCTTTTATGTAGCCTGAGGTATTTGTCTGGCTCTATAGAGCCTATCATCTATGTGATCTCATATAGGTCTGCCCTTAATCAGCAATATAGAACACTTGCCCTTGAAGCTATCTTCAGATAGTATAACACTGAACTATTTGATATCTAATTCCTACAAAAATTTTCATTAACATAAAGGAAATTTTAAAGAAAGGGCCCAAGATAGTGGCTCCCAAATGCTACCTAGACTAATTGCATTAGAATCATATCAGATACCAATTAAAAATAAAGATTAATGGATCTTATCTCCAGTTGGCTAAAGTAGAAACTCCAGTAATAGAGTCCCCAAATCTATATTTTCAAAACAAGATCTTTAATTGATTCTCATGAGTACCAAAATTAGAAAACCACTAGACTAAGGGATTCAGAATGCAGTCAATCCTCGAGGTACTGGAGGCTCTTCTGTCTTTGGGTTACACTAAACATCTCTAAGAATTCATTACAATTTCACCATTTGAAGAATTAACTTGATCATGTTAACATATCTACGTTAATGTTAATATGTGTTCTCTTATTTTGATTGCTATCACAAAACAGCTATGTGATTTCTGCTTTTTCTGTGCCATAAAAATGTTAAGGGAACTGATAGTATATCACTGATATGGCTTAGAGCTATGCAACCCAGAAAAATATATTCTTAATCCATTCCTGTGAGTATGAACCCATTGTAAATAGGAGTCCTTTATAAGCAGAATAAAATTCAGATACAGAGAGAAAGCCACAGAAAGAAGCCTGAAGTCAAAGGAATCCAGAAGAGAAATGGGATTAAGCCTCCAGGTGCATTGCCACGTGACAGAAAAGCCAAGGACCAAGGATCTCCAGCAGTCAGCCCCAGAACACCACAGTCTTTTGGGATAAAGTGTCACTTTGATGATGCCTTGATTTTGTACTTTTCCTAGCCTCAAAACCTTGAACCAATAAATTCCCGTTGGTTAAGTCAACCCCTTGCATGTTATTTGTTTTACCGGCCAGGAATCTAAAACAATCAGTAAGCATTAACTCTCTTTCTAAGAAAATGGTATGAATTCTCTTGATTATGAAAAAAACCTTATTCATAATATCTCCCTTTCGCCTTTGAGCTGCCAAGAAGATGAGAACCAAATTGATGGCTAATTACAGCAATCATAATAACTCTCACAGCCAGTATATTTGTTCTCTCTCTTCTCTTGGATATCATTCTACCTTTCAATTAGATTTGTATTAATCCTTTTTGTAGGTTAAAAACAGAAAAAGTTTCTAAAGTTCTCTTGGAAAGAGGCAGACTATGAAAACTTCTCAAACAAAAATTATAGTGGTTTTATTATTTTTACCCTCTTTGAATTAGAATATTCATAAGTATTCTTTTGGGGATGAGCATGTTCTATTTTCCTCCTTAACTTGCCTGGACAGAAATGTAGTAAGAATAGATTAGTCACATGGCATCCTTGGTCCTTAGAATTCCAGAGAGATGATTATTGTTTCCAGAGTAAAGAATACTCTAAGATAAATCAATTTTCTTGGAATAGCATGGGGGAAGAGGATCAAAACTAACCAGGAATCAGTTTGAAGCCTGTGGTCCCCTGCCAATATGAACAGATGACTCAAACTTCAGCAGTGTACATTAGAAATAACTGGGACCTACAGAATTTGGCTGGAGTAGGTCCCACTGGAAGATTATTATAACAATTTGAAAGGTCTTTCAAATTACTCTTTTCCATTTTCTGATTTTGTCCTTCTGAGATCATTAGGCCAATCATTTTGTTTTGTAGATAGAACAGAACAGATAGAAAACTGGTTGACTTTCTTACTTTCCCTTATTGTTTCTTTTTCCTTTCACTGGAAATGATTAGCTGATTAACTGCTTGATTAATGTAACAGGTGGGTTTGGCATTCTGTAAATCCAAATGATAATTCCATGCTAAAAGTGAGAGTGCTCATCAAAATTCTGAGAATTTCAATGTCTCTTTGAAGCCTTTTAACTAAGACAAATGTACTATTAGAGACTTTGGAGCTTTTCAAAAGTCTTTTGTAAGTGTTTGACTATGGTAGCCTGATCGATCCCTTTGCCACACAGAAAAATTTAAATGCAAAAACGTTAGAAATTAAAAAAAAACAGTTATTAGATAATATTTCAGGACAAAGTTTGAGATTAAAATGTTTAGTGCATATATTAATTTTTGCCAACTAAAAATTTAATATTACTTTTATGAGTGATACATTATACAAATAAAATGTAAAATATCTTTCTCCTTTTTCAGAGGTAAAAGTAGTTTTACAGTCCTAAACTTAGAATAAACAAAATATCCAAATCACTAGAGATCGTCCTTCATAAAAATACTCATATTGTAAACAATTACGAATTATAAATTTATTACTTGGTCTTATCCACTACTGTCTTAACCAAGCTATTATATTTTAAGCCTACATCAATAGTAGAAATTCTTGAACTTATCTGAAACAGGTATCATTGTTTATTTTTGCTATTGTTATAATCAATAATTAGCCTCATTTAAAATTGATTAAGTAGATATCTTCATCAATGGGTGGGATAGTCAGAATAAACAAATCAACTGCTGGACAGCATTATGCTGCATTTAGGGAATGGGAAAAGTAACCATTCTCGATTGGGGAACAGAGGAAATGATAAGAGAATTAAAGCATCCAACTTACAAATAATACATTTTCCATTTATCCCAACATTTATAAAATATTGTAGTCATTTGAATATGCTATAATAAGAGTAATAAATTGTATAGTAAATATTATCTCCGATAGAGAGGTGTTTGTGTATACAGTGTGTTCTTGGATTCCCTAAGATTAGTTAAAAAGCAATGACAGGTTGAAGAAAATACCTGTTATTGGCCAATTTAATATTCACAGGCATACTTTATAGGATTGAAAAATGTACTTTCTGGAAATTAAAGAGAAGATTTTGTATTTCCTGAAAGCATGTCTGATCGACATCATATAGTTAATATAATACAGGTATTAACAGAAGCTTTGCTTTGAGATTCATGAAACTGGATTATTACTCATATCATTTTCTACACAATTAGAAAAAAATAATTTATCCTTTCTTTGGTACTACAACTATACTAACAGTTCACTAATATAGAGATGAAACTTACAGAAACTGCCTTTATATCTGTCATCAACAGCTCCAAAATTATAATGTGTCCTCTTCCAAATACGGTTTAGAAGTCAATTCACCTACTTCCTTTGCATTTCTTAAACATATTGTTGGGGGGGGGAAGACTAAGAAAACAAACAGAAGTTAACTAAATTTCCTTGTCCATTAAAAACATCAAAACAATGCTTTTGATTTTAAAAGCTCAAGCTGTGAGGGCTCTAGAGAGAGCATGACATAATAGACAAGACACACAACCCCATGAAATAAGCACTCCGTCATCAGTGGGCCTTTCCTTGGAATACATGATAACCTATTTCCCCAATGTAACAGAGTTAGACTCATTTATAATTTCCCTACACATGCTTCTTCCACCCCTTTTATTTGAACCTATAATTAGCACTGTACTAGTAAATGATTCTTCCACCCCTTTTAATCGTACCTATAATTAGCACTATACCAGTAAATACATATCTCAGAGACTTGTCTTTGGTCTATTCATATGCTGGTTGAACCCTGAATCTTAGGAGAGTTACAGCCCACACCTACTCTCCAGTTCATCAGACTCACCCAGGACAACCAACAAAATGATGATGATGGACAACCCCCATCCCAAAAAGCAAAGAGTAACTACAACTGCAAGCAAAACAGTTCCTTCCATCTGTCCCACAAGATCTAAGCCCCCTCCTCAACCTGAATCAGAGCAGGCATCACCATCCCCAAATCCTCAAGATTTGTTGAGGAATGAACAAACATAAGGGAGAAAGCAACTATGACCAAAGTAGACTTATCATTATTGTAGTAATGGAAGATCTTGTAACATTGATATAAAGATAGTGGTCAATAGAGGTTCTGAGGGGAGGAGAAGAAAATAATACATGGAATATAGGGCATTTTTAGGGCATTGGAATTGTCCTGCATGGCATCACAATGACGGATGCAGGCCATCACTAATTTTGTCAAAACGTATTAAATTGTGTGGTACAAAGTGTAAGCCATAATGTAGACCATGGTTAGTAGAAATGCTTCAATATTTGGTCATCAATTGTAACAAACATACCACACTAATGTAAGATGTTATTAATGGGGGAAAATGTGAGAGAGGGAGGAAGTGGGGTATATGGGAATCCCCTATATTTTTTATGTAATTTTTCTGTAAACTAAAACTTCTTTAAAAATAAAGTTAAAAAAAAAGCTCAAGTATTCATACTAAGAATTTATCTAGATGGAACTAGATAAATAATAGCAATGGATAAAAGTATATGAAAGTAATTCAAGCAACTATGCAAAAGATGCATGTTGATATTTTCTAATTACAAAAAGGTTACTAATTTTTAAAAGGATTTTTAAAAAATCTCAATGTCAAGAGGGCAAAAAATGGCTAAAACCAGTAGTTATCTTAGGCTGTGCCACTGATGGTGGGAAAGATACTAACTGAAAGAGAAAGAGAAGACAAATGAGCTAAAACAATTTTTGCTAATTTGGTTTCTTTAAGAAGAGAAAATCAGATATTCATCTAACAGTCAAAAGTTTATTGGTCATTTTGGTTAAGGAGAAAAAGTCTTTTGTAAAATCATTTCTCCTTGGAACTCCACACATCTTCATAACATGAAAAATACTGAGCAAACTGAAAATCAACAACTCTTTTTGATTGACCAGAGACTTGAGGTCACAGAGAAAGCCACTACCCTGAAAACTGGAAAGAGAGGCAAATACAGAGAAACATAGCTTACTGGGAACAGAAGGAGCCATCAACTGGTCAGAATACTTGTAACTGACAAATTTTAGGAAGCTGAGTATGGACTAGCTAGAGTTTTCAAAACTCATGGGGGCCTACTCTTAGGAGTGACTGTAAAAACTTTTGTGAGTTCTACCTCTAGGAGCCTGATCAGTGAAGTCTGAAAAAAAAAAAAAATCCTTGTGCTTGACACAAAAGAAGAGGAAAATAACCATTTGAAACGGGGCAAAATAGCCATTTTGACATACACCAAGAATGGTCTTCTCCCTCTGGCTGGGGCCTTCCCTTAGGAGAAACTATTTTGCCAGAGCCTCGTCTGATTGAGTGGGAGGGCAAATGGACTGTTTCAGTCCACTTTTCCCTTCCTGTGACACATAACAGGAGAAAACAAAGATGGCTAAGAAACTTTTCTGAAAGTCACAGCCCAGTGACTCAGGCCCACTGAAAATGAAGATTTAATCATAAGATAAACAATCTTCCTCCCCAATAGCTTACCACCACATCAACAAAGCTCCAGTATAATAACAGTGAATTACAATGGACAGGGCTGCAAGATACAGACTCTATTTAAGAAAGGAATTTCTAGGGAAACCCAAAGAAAACAAGGGAGACATAACTAAGGAAACTAGCGGAAACTGAAACCTTTGACACCTAAGCTACAGTAAACATTAAACACACCCCAACTTGTAGCCAGGTTAACATAAAATCTCATACTAAAGGACTTATTACCTTAGTTCCTAATACCTGATACATCAAGTCTGGCTTTCAACAAAAAACTACAAGGCATGCTAAAAGGCAAGAAAAACACAGTCTGAAGAGACAAAGCATCAGAATCAGTCTCAGATAGGGCAGAGATTTTGCAAATGTCATTCTGGGAATTTAAAATAACTATGATTAAAGCTACCAGCACTAATGAAAAAAAAAGGGGCGGGGGAGGAATATACAAGAACAGATGGATATGAAAGAAGAGAGATGGAAATGCCAAGAAAGGGTCAAAAGAAAATGCTAGAAATACAAAGCACTGTAACAGAAATGAAAATGCCATTGATGGGTTATGAAAAGAATGGTCATGGTCAAGGAAAGAATCAGTAAATTAAAGATATGTCAAAAACTTACCAAACTGAAATTCAAAGAGAAAAAAGAATAAAGGAAAAAAAAGAACTGACTATCCAAGAATATACAAAGGACAGTTACAAAAGGTAATTGCACATAATGGGATCACCGGTAGAAAACGAGAAAGCAACTGAAGAAATATTTGAACTACTAATGGCTAAAATTTTTCCCATATTAATGACAAATACCAAACCACAGAACTAGGAAGCTCAGAGAACACCAAACAGGATAAATATATTTTTAAAAATTCTACACCTAGACATATCATATAAAAACTGCAGAAAATCAAAGACAAGAATAAACCTTACCTAGAAAGGAACAAGGATGAGAATTACATTGGACTTCTCTTTATAAGCCTTGCAAGCAAGAAAAAAGTTGGATGAAATATTTAAAGTGTTGAAAGAGAAAAACCACCAACATATAATTCTGTATCTTTGAAATTATCCATAAAAAATGAAGAAGTAAAGACTTTTTCAGACAAACAAAAATTGAGGAATTTGTTGCCAGAAGACCTTCCTTGTAAGAAATGTTAAAAGAACTTCTTCAGAGAAAAGTAAAATGATATAGACCAGAAAATTGGATCTACATAAAGAAAGAGAAAACATTAGGGAAGGAATAAATGAAGGCAAAAACGTTTTTCTTATTTTTAATTGTTCTAATAGATAACTGTTCAATATAATGATAGCAAGAATGTATTGCATTGTTGTTTGTAGATAAGCATTGCACACGTAGGATTTATTCCAGGTATACAAGCCTGCTTCAACTTATAAAATCAGGTAACATAATCCATCACATCAACAGACTAAAGAAGAAAATCATATAACAATAGGTGCAGAAAAATTATTTGGAAAAATCCAATATCCAAACTCTCAGCAAAGTCGGAATAGAGGAGTACTTCCTCAACTTGATAAATAACATCTACAGAAACCCAAGAGCTAACATCATATTTCTGGTGAGAACCTAGATGCTTTATCCCAAAATTGGAATAAGGCAAAGATATCCCAAAATTGGAATAAGGCAAAGATATCTCCTCATGCCTTCTCAGCATCATACTGGAAGTCATATCTAATGCAATAAGAAAAGAAAAGGAAATAAAAGCTATAAATATTGTGAAGGATGAAATGAAACTGTCTTTGTTTACAGGCAACGTGATTATCTATATATAAAATCCCAAAGAATCAACAAAAAATCTCCTGGAACTAAAAAGTGATTATAGCAAGGTCACAGAAAACAAAGTTAATATTAAAAAGTCAAATGCTTTCCTATATAACAGAAATGAACAACTGGAATTCGAAATTTAAGATGTAATACCATTCACATATTATTACAAAAGCTGAAATATTTATGTACAAATCTAACAAAATATGAACAGATCTATATGAGGAAAACTACAAAACTTTGATGAAATAAATCAAAGAAGATGTAAATAAATGCAGAGATATTCCATGTTCATGGGTAGGATGACACAATATTGTTAATATTTCAGGTTTTCCTAACTTGACCTATCAATACAACATAATCCAAACCAAAATTTCAGAAAATTATTTTTTGACTATAAATATATAACTGAAGAAAGAGAATAAATTCAGAGGTTTCATCCTCCCTGATGTCAAGGCTTACTATAAAGCTACATTAATAAAGATAGTGTAGTATTGATCAAAGTATAGATAAATAGATGAAGAGAACATTACGGAGAGCCCAGAACTATAACCACACAAATAGTCAATTTATCTTTGTAAAAGAGCAAAGTCACTTCCATTGAGAAAGGACAGACTTTTCAACAAATGGTGCTGGAAAAATTGGATGTCCACATGCAAAAGAAAAAAAAAATCTAGACACTGAATTTATACCTTTCACAAAAATTAACTGGATCATAGAATTAAATATAAAACCCAAAAGTAGTTGTGGACAATGGATTAGGGTTAATAGTACAAGTACAGAATTATCTCAGTACTCGTCCTTAATTGGTTCCAGGAGGCATGACAACTACCAAAAATGATGAGTACCAAACGAATTTTTCCCATAAAGAATAATTTAAATATATTTAATGCATTCCTAAACCGAAGATAATGCACATGGAAAAAGATAGGATTCTATATCATTACTTTACATGAGAAATGAGCCTAAAAATTAGTAAGTTCTTAGATTAAATAAAATGAAAACTTCACTTTACCTGTACTGAGAAGAGTCCATGGGCTAATGGGATGGTGGGGCCAGAGTGGTGAGGAGGAGAGGTTACGTGGAGTATTGCCTGGAAGGAGAGTCCCCCTCCAACAGAGCATCGGGCACTTCACTTCAGATGTTCTTTCTCTTTTCTGCCTTTTTTCGACTTGCACCACAGGCTCTGACACACTTTGTCACCTTCACTAAAAACTTATCCAATGAGGACTGCTTCTGTCTTCTTTTCAGAATTGCTCATAAGTGTGAAATTGTTTGGTCATTCAATAAATTCACATTTCTGCTTGTCAGAGTTTTGTCCGGATGGTGCTTCTCCACAATGTTTTGAACTTCTGCCCATTTTGCACACATTTCTTTTGTCAAGGAACTGGGGACATCCTCCCTTATCTCCTCCTTCCCTGAAAAAACTCCAGCCTTATCACAGTTAAAAACTTGGTGGTGAATAAAACCCTCAGCCTCTACGTAGTCTTGAAATTCACTGACAAATTCATCAGCAGCCTTTTTATTAGCACTCGCTGCTTCACCATGCCTCATGACACTACGGATGCCAGTCCTCTTTTTAAAATTATTAAACCAGCTGTGGCTGGCCTTAAAAACTTCAACACTCTCATCACTTGGTTCTGGTTTGTTTTTCAGAAGATCAGCATACAACACTCTCGCTCTTTCACATATCCTGGCTTCTGATACACTGTCACCTGCTGTGGCAGTTTGATATAGTTATGTATTCCAAAAATAGCTATTGGATTATGTTTGTAAACTGGTCTGTTCATCTGGGCATGATTAAGTTATGATTAGGGATTTGATTGGGCCATGTCAGTAGGGCATTGAGCCCCACCCCTTGGTGGGTGGGGTCTCAAAGATAAAAAGACATGGCAAAGGACAGTGTTGGAGTAGTTTTTTGAGTTGGCGTTCTGAGCTGAGTTTTAATGCTGGAGCCCGGGGAAGCAAGAACACAGAGGAGCTTTGTCGTGAGGAAGGAGAGACAAGTGGTTCGCCTGACAGTTCACAGCTGGCCTTGTGGAGAGAGGCAAAGCCTAGAGAGCCTCATAGTCTACAGATGACCTTGTGGAGGAAACAGGAACTAAGCCCGGAGAGAAATGGAGCCCCAGGAAGAGAGGAACCCAAGAAGCCTGAACCCTGGCAAATATCAGCAGCTGTCTTGCTCCAACACGTGGCAAGAGACTTTGGTGAAGGAAGAAACTTATGATTTATGGCCTGGTAACTGTAAGCTTCTACCCCAAATAGATACCCTTTAAAAAGACCATCAGCACCCCTATGGCTGACTAATACACCTGCTAACTGCTTCTCTCGTTTACCCAAATTAATAACAGGTTTTCAACTTCCTCCAGTGGTTGTAAATGCTGCTTTGTTACTGCTTTAAGTCCTTTTGCAACATCAGCCTTTTTAAAATCACTTCTTTATTCTTAATGATGGTGGAGACCATTGTTCTAGGCATTCCGTATTCCCTAGCACATCAGTAATGCAAACACCAGTCTCATATTTACCTATTATTTCTTTTTTTTGCTCAATGGTGGTGCAAAGTAATTTTATTTTCTGCTCAGCGCTATCACTGCTCATTTTCTTAGGACCTATGATGAGGAAAAAAATGCAAAAATACACAAA
>PVKH010050121.1:0-10030 GCA_004027955.1 Chaetophractus vellerosus | reverse complement strand
ATGGTGCCGGGATAAAACAGCATCAGGAACAAGCGTTTGGGCTACAGTTCAGTGAGCTAGAACAGTTACAGAGATTCGCTTCTGGCTGTTTTGAAAGTTTAGTATACATTAAGCCTATATTGCAGTATATCAAAGGGTTAGTAAGTGCCTAAGTTACAACTCAGTGGGCTAAAACGTTTGTGAATTTACGAACTGTTGTAATGTGAACTTAATGGGATTCACAATTATGCTAGAAAGGGATTTAAACGAGCATTATTGGTAAAAGAATCAAGCACTGCCCGGCCATCCTGTACGAACTGGCCCCTGGAAGCCCAAGCGGGGTTTTTAATGGGAAATTGCGGCGAGCCCGGGAGGAGTGACAGAACGTCCCCGGCCGCCAGCAGGGGGAGCCAGCGGGCTCCCCGCGCCCGCCTCGGGCCGCCCCGGCCGCAGCGCAGCCCAGGGGCAGTTCGCTCGGGGCTCGCCCGGGGCGCCGGGGCGCCGGGGCGCCGGGGCGCCGGGGCGCCGGGGGCGAAGGACGCGGCCTGGGGACACGGAGCCCTGCGACGGGGCTTCTTCTCGAGGAGCAGTGTTTCTCCAGCACGCCCTCCCGGACGCCGCGCCAGGGGCCTCGGGGGCTGCAGGGGCGCGGGCCACGGGCGCTCCGCTGCTGGGCGCACCCGGCGGCTCTGCGCAGGCGCCGCCCCGCCCACCGGCGCTGGCCTGACGTCGCGCAGGGCTCCGCCGCCGCGTGACCTCCCGACCCCGGTGTCCAGGTGGCCATGGCGGCCGTCAGGGCCCTGCTGGCGCCGAGGCTGGCGGCGGCCTCCGCCTTCGCGCCGCTTCCCGGCCGCCTGCTGCCCCGCGACGGGCGGGCGCTCTCCCCGCGCGCGGCCCTGCACGGCTCCGCGCCGCGGCCCGGGGCCAGGGTGGCGCTGGTGAGGGGGCGGGGGGCGCGGGGGGCGCGGGGGGCGCGGGGGGAGAGCCCGCCCTGACCGCGGCCCCGCTCCGCCCGCAGGTGCTGTCGGGCTGCGGCGTCTACGACGGCACCGAGATCCACGAGGCCTCCGCGTAAGCGCTGCCGGCCCTTGTCCCCGGCGCCCAGGCCGCGCCCTCGGGAGGGAGGGAGGCGCCAGCAGGGCTCGGAACGCCGCTGTGCACAGCGCGGGGGCACGCTGGAGGACGGTTGAGAAGTTCCTGTAAAACTAACTCTGCAGTTAACCACGGGCCACTTCCCTTGCGGGGTTTGCTCAGCGCACGCGCTTTTACGAGTTTTGGGGTCTCGCGTAGTGCTGCTGTCTGGGCCGCTTTCCTGCCGTCCACGCCCTGCATTCAGGGCTGTAGCAAGCTCCTGACAACCGGCTGCTGCTAAGTAGTTTGTATTGTGAATTTTTATCTTCCTTAAAACAAGTTACTCTGGGCAAAACCGGTGGGTTGCAGGGCTGCCACCTTTGCCAGGTCTCCATATTCTGCAAGTGGCTTGGAGTGAATCGGAGGGACAGATAGGGACCTGTTAGGGAATGACCCAGACCTGCCACCTGCATTTCTTGCCTGGGAACCTCCCCCAAGGAACCTGAAGCCAGTGGCTTTGCATAGTCACCGTAGCTGTCCCTTTTGCAGTGTCCCCAGGCAAGTGGACTTCACAGTGAGCTGAGCTGGTAGGAGGCAAGGGGTAGGGGTGTGTTTCCTAATTTGGGCTTGGAGTTGGGGGAAAATGCAGAGAGCAGAGGGGCAGGAGATAGCTGTGGAGGCTTGAAGCCTCCCCCAGGGTCTGCCAGTGGCTTGGACCAGGTTGTAACTCGGCCAAGCACTGGCTGTGTGGCCTCATTCTCTGTGAAGGGGGAGGGTAAGGACCCCTGAGTCACCGCGTGCTGGCATTGGAAATTGTCATGGAACAGCGTGAGCACTTAGTAGATGACAGCTGTTGTCAGCAGCAGTATCGCCCCGTTGCCCTTCCCTCACCGCCTCGTGGTGTTCTGCGTGTCTGGCATCTCTTCCCCCATCTCCACAACGGGAAAGATGGGGGAGAACCAGCTTTCTGCACATGGTTGCCAAGGCGGTGGCTGCTGGGTGTGGTGGGATCCACCAGGGACTGGCCCTGGGTGACGGAAGAACACCCTCTGTGCCCAGGAGCGCAGATGGCACCCGGCCCTGCCACCCAGCAGGGACAGTCAGGCAGCGAGCCTGTACGGCGTCTGCTGTCTCCTTCGTGCTGGCCCTTCCCAGAACCCTGTGCTTGAAAGCAAGGGAGCACGCTGTGAAGGCTGGGCCTGTGCTTCTCCCCTGGACAGGATCCTGGTCCACCTGAGCCGCGCAGGGGCCGCCGTGGAGATCTTTGCTCCTGACGTCGCACAGATGCACGTGATCGACCATGCCAAGGGGCAGCCCTCGGACAGTGAAACCAGGTGTGACCTCGCCACTGGTTTTGACCTTGGGCGAGAGGGTGGGGGTGGGTTGGAATCTTGAGCTTGCAGTCCACAAGGTAGAGGTTCAGCCAGTAGCCCAGACTGCGTTCACGGGTGCCCTTCAGAGCAGTCACGCTGGGCTCCCCTTTACTTGATGCTGCTGTCGTGCAGCCTGTGTCTCGTCTGCTGGCGCTTTCCTAAACCAGGAAGAAAGACTGTTCTTGTTGCGTCTCGTACCTTCGAGGTTTTGGCCAGAGGTAGTGCTTCTCAGGTTGCTCACCCACCTTGTTCACAGTTTGGGTTCGGTTTCTTCCAGCCAGTTCCCCAAAGCGTTTCTGTTGTTGGGGTGTGTGTGGTCCTGGCCCTGTGGGTCGCCAGCCCCCTCATGCCCCTGCCTGACCCGCTCTGGAAGCTGTGCCACAGCCCCTGCCAGCTCTTCGCAGGCTCCGTGGCGGCTGCCTTCCAGCCGGGTTCAGATGGTGGGAGAGGGTGGCTGGAGGGAGGAGCTGTAGCCGTCTGTCCCTGCAGTTCCACCAGCCAGGCCCTGTGGTGTGTCTGCCTGGAGGCCCTCAGCCCAGGGTGGTGGCGGTTTCCTGCTGTTGCGTCACTCATCCCGCGTAGTAGCAGCTTAACCTTTCCATTCTCTCCAGCCAGTTCCTGCACTAAATTCTGTGTGCTCTGAACATTGCAGTGGTTTCTTTTTCTGCCTGACCTTGACCAGTGCAGGGAGGTTCAGGATAATCTGGTGTAGGTTCTGGAATGCTACCCTAAAAGGATTCAGGGAAAAGCTTTAACATAGGATTACGAGGATGAGTGCATTGCTCTTTCTAGGCAGTGACCTCACGTGCTGCGTGAGGACAGAAGCTCCTGCCTGTGTGTGAAATGTGTCTTCCAGAGGAGGAGGCAGGTCTCAGTTGCCCCTTCTGCCTTTTTCCCCGTCTTCCATCTTTGCATTGAGCCTTTCTATCAAGCCTCTCTGCTTTTTTCAAGGAATGTTTTGGCTGAATCAGCAAGGATTGCCCGTGGCAAGATCACAGACCTGGCCAAGCTCAGTGCCGCCAACCACGATGCTGCCATCTTTCCTGGAGGATTTGGAGCTGCCAAGAACCTGTGGGTATCGTGAGCTCTGGGCTACTCACGTGGAGCGGTAGATGTGGACGAGGTGGAGGCAGGAGCTGCTGTTGGGACTTCAGGGTCGAGTCAGTGCGTGTCCCTCAGTCTGCCAGGGAGCCACTGTTAGGTTTGGGCCCCTGCTTGCGCGTTAGCGAGGCGTGGCTTGGCCGCTCCTCTCCTGAGCGTCTCTCTCAGGTGCTCTGGCGGCTGCTAGGCGGGCGCCGGGCTCCCCATCCTGCCACGGCTGCCGCCGGGCCTCGCTGCGTCCTCACGTAGAACCTGAAGCCGCCGTCTGGAGGGGGCAGGGCACCTTCCCTCCGTGCGCTTGGCCGCGGGGCGGTGGCAGCCGTAACTGGGCCTGACTGGGAGACGGCGGGTGGCTCGCGGCAGTGGCGCTCATCAGGCTCACACCCCCTCGGGCTCTCTGGAACCCCCTTTGTTGCGTGTTCCGTGGAAATGCTGCTCATGCTGGTTTCCCTGTCCAAGTTCAGTCCCTGCCAGGGACAGTCTTTATTTAATAGAGTGCTGCAAAGTCTTCAGAGACGTCTGCCACAAAGCCGCTAAAATATAGCAAATGGGATGTGTCCTGTGTGTCCGGCTGGAGCACACTGTTAAGATAAGCTCTGGGTAGCGCCGCTAGAAACTGCGTATCAGCCCCCCGTGGCCCTCAGGCCCCGCATTCTCCCGCGTCGTGGGTGAGAGCCCTCCTGTGCCAGAGCCAGGGCTAACCTGGTGTTCCTTGGACAGTCCCTGTTGAGTGTGCACATGGCAGCGTGGCCATTCCAGTGGCCTCCTCGCCCACTGCTGAGCGCAGCACCCCTCCCTGGCCCTGTTGCCATTTTTTGTTTAGGTTTGCAGGCGGGCTCTGTGTAGGACATGTCCGAAATTGAGCCAGATGGCCGCAGCTGAGACTGGCTGTTGGTACTTTGTGTGTGGCTGGGGGAGCTGGGAGGTGATCTGCTGTGGCTTAACACCTGCGCCCACGCCTCCTGCTAGGTGAGCCGTGAGGACTGACCCAGCCTCCGACGGTGTTCCCTGGTGGTGGTGTTTGTCTTAGCCAGCTTCACGGGCTGGCTGGCTTGTGCGTTGTAGAGCACACAGCCCGTGACACTGCAGGACGAGAGCCCCTCCCCAGGTGCCCGTCCTTTCAGGTGTGTGCAGTGCCAAGGCTTTCTAGAGCAGAGGGGCAGAGCACGTGCGGTGGTAGGTTAAAGCCTGAAAGCGGGTCTCTGGCAAGAGAGCACGGCCTTTTAGCTCAGAGCCGTCACCACCTGGCTTCCCAAAGGCGTCGGCTGGGCCGCAGCCCTGAGCAGGCAGCCCCTGCCCTCGCCCGCACCTCGCCAGCACCCTGACTGTTAGCACGACGCCCATTTAGGTTTCGCCATGGCTGCTGCAGTCGTTGTGAGGTCAAGTAGCCTTCTTCCGTCTGTAGGCCGTTTGTGCGACCCCTGAAACTCCCGGGTTCTTCCTTGCCAAGGGTTTTTGCTGCTTAGTGTTTGGATTTGGACAGGGTCAGCCTGGGCAGGTGCACAGGCTGTCGGGGTCCCTCCCTTTCCCTGCCCCCTGCCCCGCATGCCCCCTTCCAATGCTTCTTTCTGTTTTCAAAGACAGAAGTGGACGTGCACACGGCACGTAACGTGTGCACGGCCGCGTCAGCGTCTGTACATGGGCCACGTGCGTGCACACGCAGATGTGCATTTGCTTGTCTGCTTTACTTCAGCTGCTGCAGAGCAACGGCGCAGACTCGGCGTCTCTTGGAGGTGGGGTTGGACCCCCCGGCAGGGGCCACCAGGCCCTGGAGTGTCTGAGGAAGGGCTCTTTCTTCTCTCGGCAGGAGCACGTTTGCCGTGGACGGGAAGGGCTGCAAGGTCAATGCCGACGTTGAGCG
The DNA here is from genome assembly GCA_004027955.1 of Chaetophractus vellerosus. NCBI lineage: Eukaryota > Metazoa > Chordata > Mammalia > Cingulata > Chlamyphoridae > Chaetophractus > Chaetophractus vellerosus. The sequence goes on along the minus strand of PVKH010050121.1, from coordinate 4,645 downwards.
TGTCCTGAAGGAGTTCCACGGGGCTGGGAAGCCCATCGGGTATGGCGGGGGAGTCGGGTGAAGCGGGCGTGTCTGCTTGGGTCTCAGCGGCCCTTGGGGCCTGCGCCTGCGGCCAGGCGCTGGGAGAGGGAGGCCGGCAGGCTGGGAGTGGGGCCTGTGCTTCTAGCTGGAGGAGCGCTTGGGCAGCCGTGAGAGCACGTGGCTCCCCTCCTCCTTGTACCTGAGGGGCTCTGCCCGTGTCGCAGGGGCCGTCCAGCTTTGAGTGTTCCTTGGTTACGTGCTCACAGCCCTTCCCTCTGGTGACTTGGGCAGGAGAGGGGATGTTTCTCTTCTTCTAGAAACTTCCAAAGTCCCGTCACCTTCCACCAGAGTCATCAGTCAGTTCATTCTTTTTTTTTTTTATTTTTTTAAAGATTTATTTATTTTATTACATATCTCCCCTTCCTCCCCGTTGCGGCGACGCGCCGAGACTTGGTCACTGCGCAGGCGCGGCTTTCCCCGCTTGTGGGCGGCTTCTGCTTCTATTCACGGCCAGCTCTTGCTTCAGTTCACGGGTGGCTGGCTGCGCTCCATTCGTGGGCGACCTGCCCTGCCCCTGGCGGCTTTTGCCTGTCCGTGGCAGCTTTTTGCCCTGCCCACGGCGGCTCCGGCCCGCCCATGGCGGCCTGCCATTCTCAAGGCGGTCTGCCCGCTAGGAGAGGTCCCCGGGAACCGAACCCAGGGCCTCCCATGTGGTTTCCCAGCGAGCTCTTTATCCACTGAGCTATCTAGCCGGGCCCCAGTTCATTCTTGATGGCAGACCTTTATCAGCTACCTGGCCCCTGTCCGACCTCCCACTTCTCCCCGCTCCTGGGAACCCGCCTGGCCCCCCCTTCGTGAGAGCAGCCCTAGCTGCATGCTCCCTTCCCATGGCTTGTGCCGCAGGGTGTCGTCTTGGGCACTTTGACCACCTCAGCCCCGGGGAGACCCATGCCAGTCACACCCACCTCACAGGCCTGGCGCTGGCCGAGGCGGGTCCAGAGGGGCCGCGTGCAGCAGTGCCTTGCTCTCAAAGCGCTCGTGCACGTCGCCAGTCACGGGCCCAGTGGGCGAGGTTCTCGCGCTGCCCGTGGTATGTGCTGGGCGATGGTCTTGCGTGGCCAGCTGGTGGCTTCCCCGTGGTTGGATGCAGCCTTCTTGTGATTCCATTTGCACAGACATCTCAGCAGCTGTCGTGTGTGGGGCCTGAGTCGGGGCTGGGGGCCTCGGCGTCGCCGTCACCGGGTTGGAGAAATGCTTTGCAGAGCAGGCACCGCCTAGATAGGCTCAGACAGCGTCCCGAGCACACGGGGCAGGCCGCTCCCTGCGTCAGCCTGGTGGCCGGTCACTGCCTGCGCTGCTGACCGTCCAGGAAAGAGCAGGGCCACACGAGGTCCCGGAGTACCCCTGCCAGCGCGCATCATCCTTCCTCGTCTGTAGTCCTTTCGTTCACTGGAAAGCCTCCTGCCACCCTTGCCAGGGCAGGTCGGCACTGCAGAGCAAGCCACCCACGTCCTGCTGAGTGTGCGCCAGGGCACTGGGCTCTTGCCTGGACCAAGGTGCCGGCGTCTGGGCTGCAGGTGCTGCTGCTGGAGGGGCTTCCCGTCCTGACCCAGAGCCCAGAGCAGGCAGGGGTCCTGCCGGGCGGTAGCTCTGCTGCCAACATTTTTGCCCACGCTGCTGTACTGGGCTGACCCCAAGGGAAGTGCCAGCTCATTTCGTCCATGGGCACAGGGGAGCTGAGGTGAGCGTAGGGCTTCCGGGGTTTGCTGCCTGCGGCAACGCCATTTCAACCCTGAACTGCCCCTATCACTGAGGGACCTGAGCCGAGTGTCCGTCCATGGGGGGCACCATGGTCCCTCTTTCAAAGAACACCAGTGCACCCCTCCTGTCGCCATGGCCACCCCCCACCGCACGGCCCTCCCCTCGTCCCGTTTGCTTCGCTAGCCCTCTCTTTGTTGTCAGTTCACGAGCATTTCCTGCGTCGTCTGCCTGGGAGGCGAGGGGCCAGTGCACAGGGAGTCCCTGTAACACTGCCGGCAGCAAGGAACGGGCAGAGGGCTCCTTGCCGGGACCTGGCGTAACGGTCCCGAGGGGACAGGTGCTCGGGCCCCCCCGCGTGCAGCGTCACTGCCGGTTTAGGGCACCCGCCTTGCCCGCCGTCCAGACATGGTCACGCGTGCTGGCCCATTTGCAGAGCTTCCTGGCTTTAGTGGGGTACCCTCACCTGTCCCATTGTGTGCCTCAGAGAACTTGAGCAGTGAGGCTGGGGTCCCCATGGCTCTGGGGCCAGCCCCTTGAACTCCCCACTTCTGTGAGCGGCTTCTCGCAGGACCCAACCACGGCGCCCAAGGTGCTCGGCGCATGGCTGGGGGCTCTGCCCCCCCGTACCCTCCATCACCTTCAGATGCCGGGCAGCTAGCCGAGGGCAGGCCAACAGAGCAGGCGCCTGCTGCTGCTGAGGACGCGCTCCCTCGGGGCCTTCGCCATGGCCCGCCCGCTCCCGCCCGTGCCCACTCAAGCCTCCCTTTCTTCTTCAGGTTGTGCTGCATCGCGCCCGTCCTCGCGGCCAGGGTGCTGCCCGGCGTTGAGGTCACCGTGGGCCACGAGCAGGAGGAGGGTGGCAGGTGGCCGTACGCCGGGACCGCAGAAGCCGTCAGAGCCCTGGGTGCAAAGCATTGTGCGAGGGACGTGACTATATCCTTTCTAGCAGCCTGCGGGGCTGGCCCAGTGCAGGGCTGTTGGGACAAACGCCCCTCTTCCCATCAGGGCTGCCGACAGGCACTTCAGGCCGACCGTGGGGTGCTCTGGGGCTCCCTGCTGCACCCACGTTCACCCAGAGCCCCCAGCCTGAGGCCGTGGTGGGCCCGCGGCGGTCACTATGAACCGGTGTCCACTCCACGCGCGCACCAGCGCCGTTCCTGTGCTTGGACACGTGCTGGTCTAACGAGGGGACAGGGCAGCTGGCTCTGAGTGCCCCCTGCCTGCCCCTCGGGGAGGTGGGAAAGGGGCCGAGGCTTGGTGGCTACAGCTCCTGCTGGTCCTTCTCGGCTGAGGGTTTTTTCCATAACTTCTGCCCACGAAGCGCACGTGGACCAGAAGAACAAGGTGGTCACGACACCGGCCTTCATGTGCGAGACCGCGCTCCATCACATCCACGACGGGATCGGGGCCATGGTGAAGAAGGTGCTGGAGCTCTCTGGAAAGTGAGGCCCCAGGCGGGCTGGTGGCCTTTTCCTCCGTCCGGCGCGGAGCCTGCCTGGACCGTGTTTCACGTTGTCTAGGTGTTTCTCCAGACGGGGTGCTGTGGTTTTTCGGGGGGGCGGGGGGAGGCGTCTTCCTCGGCGTGGCCTAGTTTCCCGTAACTGAGGAAAGAGAGGCATAGTTCATGGGGGGGAGAGGCTGCTGATAATGTTTTCTGGCCTTTAAGAAGCCAGACGATGTGCTATACCATGTTTTTCCTGAAACTAAAATTGAGAAGGTAAACATATACTGCTTTAAAATCTTAGGTTTGATTTGGTTTATGATGTTTAGCATTTAGGAATTAAAAAAAACCAAAACATTAAAGTCACAAGTCTGGTAATCAGGAAACAAGAACTGTCCTTAGAGAAAGCCCTGACCTACCAGCATGGTGGGGGGTTTCTGGGGCAGGAGTCCCTTGAGCCGGGAGAATAAATTCCCTTCCAGAATGGAAATTTAGCCTCATTTTAGGTCTTCTGAAACTTTGAACAAGGAATATAAACACGTTCCTTAAATTTTTCTCGGTTCCCTTAATTATTGGGAAGAGGGAGATGGGAACTGCTTAGCCTGTCTGCCCCACGAATGTAAGTCAGTCTTGGCCACAAAACAATAGAAACTTACGTAAGATGTAGAAGGAGCAGTAAAGTCTGCTGAGCCTTGTGTTGTGCACTTGTCCTTTTTCCATTGTGGTTTCTGTTATTGGGGAGAAAATCTCTGGGATGGAAGCCGGGGCACCTGACTGGGGCTCCTGGTCTTGGCCAGAGGCCCAGAATCCTGGGGTGCAGGGCCGCGCTCCCCTGTCCTGCAGGGCGGCCCCTCCTACCTCCCCAGCCTGTGCTGGCTGGGACTCCTGGGCCTGAGGCTGGCCTTCCCCTCTGCGCCCAGGGCCACCTCTGTACGTCCACACATCCACTCCTCTTGCGGGGACACCAGCCTTTGCCGTAGAGACCCCAGAATCCAGGGGATCTCAGCTCAGGGTTGCCTTAGCCAGTGACACTGCACAGACCCTGTTTTAGACAAGGTCGTGTCCTGAGGTTCCAGCAGACATGACGTGGGGAGTGGGGGGGTGCGCCCCAGCCACGACAGCATGCCGTCTGCGCAGATCCGTCACCGCGGCGTGCTTTCCTGGCCCCTATGGAGCAGCTCTGGGGGCGGGGGCTGCCACTTTTAGGAAGACGCTTTGGGTTGGTGCAGGCGTGTTTAGTTTGGACCAGTTTGGCAGATATCTCCATGACACTTCACTACACTCGGCCTGGGCTGGGAACGCATTACAAAAAAGGCGGGCAGACCTGGTCTCCCCCTCCTCGCCTATAAGATGAGATAGAGGAGCGGCCCCGATGGGCTTTTCCGGGCCCTGCCAAGAACACGCAGGGCCTGTGGGTGTTGC
>PVKH010050120.1:0-10028 GCA_004027955.1 Chaetophractus vellerosus | reverse complement strand
GAACTGAAAGCCGGCCGTGAACGGACGCAGAGACCGCCCACAAGCGGGGAAAGCCGCGCCTGCGCAGTGTCCACTCTCGGCGCGTCGCCGCAGCGGGAGGAAGGGGAGATATGTAATAAAAAATAAATAAATCTTAAAAAAAAAAAAAAAGAAAAAGATTATGTTCTTGAACTAATCCATTCCTGTGGGTGTGGCCCTTTTGATTGGACTATGTCCGTGAGGTATGGCTCAGGTTGGATGTCTGCCCTTTTAATGGCGCTTTCTACAAACAGAAAAGACAGAGAGAGAGAAGGGGGGGGGAGAGAGAGAAAGACAGAGAAAGGAGGCTGCCATTTTTGATCCTGCCATGTGAGAGAGGACTCAAGGATCACTAGCAGCCAAAGCTTAAGCACAAAACCCCAAGAGGTTGGGTCCATGGAGCAGCTCAAAGCTGAAGAGATGAGCCATATGCCTGATAGCCTACAGCTGAACTTGGGAAGAAAGCAGAGCTGCTGACACTGAGGGAGGAAACCTGGTAAAAGAAAAGCCGTATGTCTGGTTGCCTACAGCTGAGCTCTGGGGGACAGTAGATTCTGGAGAGAAAGGCAGGGACCTCAGCAGAGATCATCCGCCACCTTCGCCATGTGGCAGGACCCCAGAATCACCAGTAGCTGACTTTGGTGAGAAAGCTTCTCTATTGGTGCTTTGATTTGGACATTTCATGACCTCAGAACTATAAACTTTTACCCTAAATAAAATCCCCATTATAAAAGCCAACCCAGGCCGGCTAGATAGCTCAGTGGATAAGAGCACCGGTATACCACATGGGAGGCCCCAGGTTCAGTTCCCGGGGACCTCTCCGAGCGGGCAGACGGCCTTGAGAAAGGCAAGCCGCCGTGGGTGGGGCAAAAGCCACCGTGGGCAAGGCAAAAAGCCACCACGGGCAGGGCGGAGCCCCCACGGGCATGGCAAAATCACCCATGAAACACGGAGCTGCCGCCTGCGAAGCGTGGAAGCCGGGCAGCCCGCAAAACACAGAGCACTGCTGCCCGCAAAACATGGAGCGGAGCCACCTGTGAAAACAGAATGGAGCCACCCACAAACAGAGCAAGCCGCCTCTGCGGAGGGCCAACTCCGTGCGTCACCGCAAAGAGACAAGAAGCAGACATAGAAAAACACAGAAGAATGGACACACAGCAAGAGCAAGCAGAAAGGGGGGCGGAAGGATATGTAACCAAAAAAATAAAAAAATAAAAATAAAAGCCAACCCATTTCTGGTACTTTGTATTCAGCAGTGCTATGGAAAATTATGACACCTGATTAACTATTCTTTATATTAAATTCTCTCTGTTGAAATAACCTAAATGTTTGGTACTGGATCATCTAAGTATATGGGATGAAGAAAAAGAAGAGTGAAGCCGGCGGAGCTCAATGGCTGAGCACCTGCTTCCCACAAACAAGGTCCCGGGTTCAATTCCTTGTACCTCCTAAAAATAAGAAGAGCAAAAAGATTCCCAAATTTCTGGCTTGGAGAACATATTAAATACTATTAAATATTTGGTAAATGAATGGAAAAAAGATAATAAAGGGTGAAAAAGAAATAGAAAAGAACCAAATGTTGATGAGGACAGAGAGCAACAGGAATCCTTTATTTCCTGCTGGTGGGGGGTATAAATTGATGTAAGTCAATTCTGCAAAAAGACCTGGTATTATCTAATTAGGTTGAATATGCATATAACCTTTGACTTGTAATTCCACTTGTAGGTAAATACTCTAGAGAAATCTTGAACATACGTAAAAGGTGACATGTTTAAGAATGCTTGTATCAAGATTGAACATATGCACATATATAAACTAGCAACAAAACATAATGTCCATCAACAGAACATATAAATTTTTTAAAATGAATGAAATATAGCTCTGTACATCTCCATGGATGAATCTCAAAAGCAAACCAGGCAAAAATTAACAATATATTATTTGCAACATATTTTTTAGGAATATATACATAGGTGGTAAAAAAAAAATACAACAGAAAAGGAAAGGATTAACACACTTCAGGAAAGTTAACCTCTGTGGGGAAGGGAGCAGGATAAGATTAGAAGCACATTCAAGAGGAGACTTCTAGGATATTCAAATGTCCCATTTCTTGGCCACAGCTGTGGAATAATCATATTTTATTCTATAACTGGATATACAGCATATTTATATACTTCTGTACATGATCTACATTTCACTTTTTTTTAAGAAACAGAAAGGAAAGAAGGAAGAATGGCTAGAAATGGATAGGAAGCATAGAGGTGACTTTGGTTAAGCAGGCCAGGTTTAAGGGGATTTCAAAGTGCTCCTAAAAGGGCTGGGGAAGAATGAGTTCAGCAATCTTTTGAATAGAAGTATAAATCAGAGCTATTGAAAGACTTCTCTTCAAAATAAACCTTAAAAGCTGAATGGTTTTAAGATACAAATACCACAATCAATCTTTAAAATGAAATAGTTTCAAGATACAACACTATTCAAACATTTTTTCTCTGGATTTAAAATCATAATTTCAAAATGACATAATACCTTGTCACTTTGTTCAAGTGAAAAGCTATCTAGAAGGACTAGAGATATTGCTTGAAGAAACAGGAGATAGTGGCTGTATTCCCACATCATCATAAAAGTGTAAGTTGAAGCACTCATCAACAAATAGCAAAACCTCTAAAGAAAACAAAATAAAGAAACTAAATATCAATTTCTTTATTATTATAAAAAATCTTTGAGCTTGTTACCTCAAAGTTGCAGCTCTTTTATTGGTTCAACCTTAAGCTATACAATTCTTGACACTTTATTTTTAAATTGCATAATTGTTATAAAATCCTTATAAGATAAGATAAGATTTTAAATAACACATTCTAGAAAGAAATTAACCACTTGTTCAACATCATATTGAGGCTTTCAGAGATATTAAGAAAAAAAAATCGAGAACAATATTCTTTCATGCCAAAAGAATAATAAATATAAGGAAATGGCTTTACTAGACTTGGCTGGTGGGCTTCTGTTATTGTGGAAGTAATTTCTTTCATCCTGGGAAATAATATTTTCACTTCAAAGGTGCTTCATACTTTCCTAAGAGCTTCCATTAAATACTCAATTTATATCTCTGCCTATTCTACAACCTAGGTCTTTGCTTTTTTTTTTTTTCATTTCCTCTCCAGTGCTTATATTATCAACCTGATAAAGCTCTCAGTTGTCTTCTTCTTTTAAACTATTGTACACAAGGATCTCATTACCTCTGCCATTTACTTGGCTAAAATCAATTCTGTCCTTCCAAATGCCATCTCACAAATGATCCTCTAGTGAGACACCAAGTCTGCAACAAACCCACCATCCCTCAGCATATTTCTTGCAAACCTTCCTTTCTTCTTCCCTCCATGGATATGTTCATTAATTCCCAATTCCTACACCAGCTGCAGTGTCAAGAAGGACAATAAGGGTCAGGTCAAGAAACCTAAGAAAGAAATGTGTTCTCTCATGCTAAATCTTTCAGACTCAGCTGACTATACTCAATGATAAATTCTTGAGTCATAAATACTTCACTTCAGCCATCAGCAGATATAAGAACTTTCCAGCATCCTGTATCAGATTAAGACCAAAGAACAAAATGTTAGTGATGGCAAAATTCCACCAGTTGGTCAAAGAATATCAACTGCAAGGCCCAGGAGGGCTGAGCACCTACAGAAGACATAAGCTTCTTCATGTAAAAACTGGTAAAATCTGAATAAGGTCTGTACCTCAATTAAGAGTAATGTACTTCAACACCCATCCCAGAAAGCAGACAAAGTCTGTAACTGCAAGCAATATAGTTCCATCCATCTGCCCCATAGGATCTAAGTGCCCTCTCAATCGGAAACAAATCCTCAAGACTGAGGAATGAACAAACATGAGGGTAGAAAGCAACCATGGACTAAAGTAGACTTATTATTCTAGCAATGGAAGAACTTTATCATTGTTATAAAAGCAGTGGCCACCAGAGGTTCTGAGGGGAGAGAGAGGGAAGGGCATTTTTGGGACAATGGAATTGTCCTGCATGATATTGCAATGACGGATACAGGCCATTATACATTTTGTCAAAACCTATAAAATTGTGTGGGGCAAAGTATAAACTATAATGTAAACTATAGTCCTTGGCTAGTACAATGCTTCAATATGTGTTCATCTATTATAACAAACATACCACACTAACGAAAGATGTTGTTAATGTGGGAAGGTGTGGGAAGGGGAGAGGGTGGGGTATATGGGAATCCACTATTATTTTCAATGTAACATTTATGTAATCTAAAGCTTCTTTAAAAATAAAAATTATATATATTAAAATAGTATTGTATCGATGCCAATTTCCTGGTTTTGTATTATCTATTATGGTCATATAAGATATTATCATTGGGGGAAGCTAGGTGAAGAGTTCATAGGAATTCTCTGTACTATATCTGAAACTTTTTGTGACTCTTAAAGTACTGCAAACTAAAGAGGGGAAAGGGGTGGAGAGAAGGTGTGAGAGAGAGAGAGAGAGGGAGGGGGCCAGGGAGAAAGAGTTTGATTGAAGGATTGGGCAGTTTTGCTTTTTAAAAAGTCTAGTTGTTAAAATGAAGGATTAAGAAAACACCATAGTTAACCTGATTTTTTTTCTGCTGTATGTTTTTGCAGAATCCTTAATATAATTACCCCTTTAATATTTGCATATAGGTATTTTGTTCTTGTTGTATACTTTTGAGTACCACAAGTGAGAGGCTAGTTATAAATAAATAATCAAACAACTGATAAATAAAATGTTTTCCCTTTAACTTTACACAGGAATGAAGGGAAGGAGAGAGGGAGAGGAGAAGGGAAGAAGGGAGGGAGGGGAAAATGTTACGGAATACTTTCAAAGGAAGAAAAATAATGGTGGTTAAATGAAAAAAAGTAAAAACAAAATGTAACACAATTTAAGAGTATACACTATTCTTGAATCCCTTCACAAAGTTCAGGGTCTTTGGTAACAACAGTTGAAGGGAATGTGGTAGAGGAACTGTGAGATTGGCCACCTTGGATGAGAGGGAAATATACTTTGTGCTGTATACCAATTTATACTAATAATTGTTTTTACCATGTGTAATGTGCATATATTACATTTTAATTTTTAAATTATTAGAAAGAAAAATCATATAAGATGGCAATGACAAAAGACATACTGAAAAACACTAAATGATATGGGAGGGGAAAAATAAGGTCCTAAATTATAGCCCTACCTTTTCCAGAAATCCTTTTTTGAAAATAAATAAGGATAATGATTTTATTAAAAAGATACTTTATTAAACAATCCTTTAGGCAACAGAAGTTTTTTTTTAGTTCAAAATATCTGCTTAAGCAGTTCATTTCTGTGTGGTAAACTCTTTTATTCAGAAATTTAAGAAAAATTCTTCCCAAAAAGAAGGCTGAATAATCCAACAGGAAAGCACTAAATCATAGACACTCTGACTGTTATAGAAAAACTATTGCAGAAAATATTCTTGCTCAGAAAGCTCTTTATACAAACACAGCAAACACTACAATTACAAATCTGAAATATTGTTTTACATTAAAAAGGAAATTTTAGAGTTCTAAAAAATGAAACAAAGTTTGCTATGCCCAGGACATTCGTCATCACTGAAAGGAGGAGAGAAACGGTATATTTTTTCAGAGATTTCAAAAGGAAACCATAAGTACATTCTGTTTCCCTGCCAACTAAGTTTAACAGAAGCCATTCCTTGACCTCCAAGGTCTCTTTTTCTCTTAATCCAACTGCCTTTGTTACCATATCTACTTTATTTTATGTATTTAAAATCATTATTCTAAGACAGGCTATAGGTTTTCATCTGACTGCCAAAAGGATTTATGACATACACAAAAAGTAGGAATCTAAACTACATAGGACAATCTCCTGAAACTTTCACTAACCTACTTGATACCTCAGTCACAGAAAACACAGAAAACAGAGACTATGTAGAGCTATCATAAAAGTTAGCACTGGTGTAACAATTATGTAATCTAAGTATCTTTTAAAAAAATAAAAATAAGATATACTTCATACATTTGTCAAGTAAATGCATTTTAATGATATAACATGTATTGTCTCCTAAAAATAATTTGCTGTTAATCAGATTACAGAATAACAATGATACATCAAGCCTAGCCTTTTATATCCTAAATTTATAACCAAGTTTCATGGAATATAACTTAACTCTTAATATGAGAAGTTTTAAAATGATATACCACATTTGCAATATATGTGAATTAACTATGATTGATAAAATGGATTTGTATCTTACCTCTGCATAAGTGTTTAAGTTGCTTTTTAAATAGCCTGTAAGTGCAGCAACTTGACATGCAAAATATGGTAGAGCCCAGTTTTCTCTTAAAGGAATGGAGTATTCGATTCTTGTTGTATCTACCCTAAAATAAACCACAGATAAACAGCAACATAGCATGATATTATATTTGTGTAAGACTACACCTTTTAAAGAACTTTTACACACATCTCATTGTTGTCCAAAATAATTCTGAGGCAGGCATAGACAATGCCACCACTGGCGTACACAGCATCTTTCAGCAAACTAATAGAGTGTCTCCCTTCCCTTCTTCCCTAATTCCCCTTCCCCCAGAAGTTGTTGTGCACTGCTTGGGGAACAGATGGGCCACTATGAAACTTTGAAAAAGGCACTCCTACTCCGGGCAGACACAGCCTCATGCTAAAGCACACAGCTTGCTGCAGAGTACACTGGATTTTATCCCCCATCTCCCTTGCCCCTTAATGAGATGGCTAGCCTGTTCTAGAATACAGTATGCACTAACTGCATGTAATTAGCAGGCCTGGCTGGCAGATCCAAAGTTCTTATCCCCCTTTACATTAAAGAATTAAGGAATAAGAAGATCAGAGGAATGATGTGACTTAATAAAGATGATACAGGTAGTAAGTGGCACAAACGGGATTATAATGTATATCTCCTGATATCTGATTTAACAATCTTTTCAGTTAGCAGGTTAATGTTTACTTTTTGAAATCCAGAATTAACATTACAGTAGTTCTTCATGAGATATATCTAGAGATCTTTGAGAACTCCCAGAATCACAATACAGAAATACTTTTGTAGGTACCGTTAAGTTTCTCATAAATCACCTTTCATTGAGACCTGCTGTTGCCTGTGCATATCCTCACACCACACACAAACTACCTTTTCAACAATCATTAAACTTGGATCTCTTACACTCAATGGCTATTTTCCAAGCAAAAACAAAGGGCTATTGTTTGAAAAATTATGGAAATTGCTGTATAACTATCATAAGTAACAGAGATGGACATATTTGCATGTCATTTAGTATACTTACTAGCAAAGGGACACACCCCTGCATCCTAGTATTAAATTTAGTAAGTTACATTTCCAATTATACCTATTATGAACCACAGGATTGTTGCACATAATCAAAATAACAAATATTAAATCCTGATGGGCCCAAAATTAATAGTTGCAACTCTAATAAAACCAGCCAGGCTCAGCATGAAACCAAGCCAGAAGAAACACAGAAAACAAACTTCAAAAATCCATGAAATGACTTCCAGGAAGATGGTGGACTAGAAAGACACAGAACTCTCTCTCCTCTCCGAGAAAAATAGCTACAGGACAGGCAGAAATGGCCTGGGAAAAAAATGTTCTGGGGTTTAGGCCACCAGGGGAAGGCTGGACGCCGCCCAGGAGAGGGGCAAAGGAAAAGAACAAGGATGGCAAAACTGTGAGTTAAAGCTGCACTTGGAACTGCAGGCACCCACCCTACCCTATAGACAATTCTGAATTCTCAGGATTCCAGCCAGTGGCTACAGATAAAAGGGGTCCCAGGAATCCACTTCCCCAGGAAATGAGAGAGAGAGAGGGACAAAGCCTAAGGATGACTCAGCTTTTGACCCACAATTTGGTCTGCTGTGTCACACAGGCCCTTCCAGGATGGGAGGGGCTGCACCACTGTTTGCTTGGGACTAAAGAGATCCGACCCTCTCAAACACTCTCCTTATTCACTAGACTGCTTGTTAAGGACACAGAAAGGAAAAGAGAGGGGGCTGCCAGCAAAAGCTGGAGAACAACTTCTGAGAAAGCATGAATGACAAGGCTCTTAGCCTCCAGGCAGGATCCTCTATCACACTGATACTGTCTCAGTAGCAGGGAACACACTTCCCCCAGGTTTTGAACCAAGAAGGCTGTCAAAAACCACCATCTGCTGACCAACGTGGGAAGTGCATGTGAGGAAATTAAAAGTAAATTAGAAAGAGAGGCTTTTTCCAGCCTTTACAGTCTCCCTGCCCAAGGCCCTCGGAAGCAGGTCTGCAACCCATTACTGGATCCAGTGCCCAGATTTGAGCAACTAACAGGGACAATCCTAAAGACCCAGAACAGGATGAACTAAGAATCAAAAAACATCACTAACATACAAATTCCTGCCACTAAATTCCAAAAAAGTAAAGTCACCATCAAAATCAGATGCCAGGGAAAGCAGATATGGATCAAGAGGTTGAGGGCCTGTCTCCCAAATGGGAAGTCCTGGGTTCGGTTCCCGAAGCCTCCAGAAAAAAACAAAAACAAAAAACAAACAAAACAAATGAAAAAAAAAAACCAACTCAGGGAAGCCAATGTGGCTTAGTGGTTGAGCACAGTTTTCCCACATACAAGGTCCCGGGTTCAATCACTGGCCCTTATACTGGGAAAAAAGAAAAAAATCAGATGCCAGGGAGCAAATGTGGCTCAAGTGGTTCAGCACCCACTTACTACATGGGAGGTCCTGGGTTTGGTTCCTGGACCTCCTAAAAACAAACAACAAGCAAACAAACTAAAAAAAAAACAACTCAGGGAAGCTAATGTGGCTCAGAGGTTGAATGCTGGCTTCCTGCATATGAGGTCCAGGCTTTAATTCCCTGCCCCAGTACCTCAAACAAACAAACAAAAAAAAAAAAACAAAAAACCAAACAAACAAAAAAACACAAAACAAGAAAAAAAAATCAGATATCTAGACATCAGCAAAAAATTACAAGCCATACTAAGAAAATGGAAGAAATGGCCCAACCAAAGGAATATATCAAAGCCCCAGGTGAAACACAGGATTTGAAACAACTAAATCAATGATATTCATACAAATTTCAAAATCAAATTAATGAGTCGAAAGACAATATGGCTAAAAAGATAAAGGGCATCAAGAAGACACTGGGCGATCACAAAGAAGAATTTGAAAACCTGAATAGAGAACAGCTTATAGGAATGAAAGGCATGATAAGTGAGATAAAAAACACATTAGAAGCGAATATTCTCGCTGTCCTGATTTTGTGATAATCAGGGTAGGCTAAACATTCACCATATTAGAAACCATGCATGCGTCCCCAGACCTAGTTTTTCTCCCTAGGTCTGGTTTTTAGAATGTTGGTGATAAACTAAGCCTGATTTATTATATGACCATCCTGTATGGGAAATAACTGTAACTCAAGGTATCTTTGGTCAACCTCAAGCAAGGGGACCAATGTGGCTCAAATGGTTGGGCATCCGACTCCCATATGGAGCGACCTGGGTCTGATTCCCGGGACCTCCTGGTAAAAAGAAAAAGGAAAATATAGAAGGTGCACAGGCTGCCAGGCCTTATGCACGGGTGTGCCTTCAGGCCCCTTAATGGGTAACCCCCCCAGGCCCTGTGCACAGGTGCGCCACCAGGCCCTGTGAGCAGGTAAGCCCCCCAAGTCCTATTCACAGGTGCGCTGCCAGGCCCTGCTAGCGGGTGCACCGTCAAGCCCCGTGTGCGGATGTGCCACCAGGCCTTGAGAGGAGGTGAGCCCCCAGGCCCTACTCACAGGTGCGCTACCAGGCCCCAAGAGTGGGTGTACCATCAGGCCCCGTGTGCGGATGCACCGCCACGCCCTGTGAGCAGGAGAGCCCCCCAAGCCCCACAAACGGGTGTGCCATCAGGCCCCACAAGCAGGTGCACCGTCAGGTCCCATGCATGGGAGAGCCTGCCAGGTCCCA
>PVKH010050119.1:0-10035 GCA_004027955.1 Chaetophractus vellerosus | reverse complement strand
TCTCATCTGCTATCCCTACCTTCCCCATTATTATGTAGATAACTAATGAGAGAAAGGCACCTCTAAAATCTTACAAGAAAGTAGGCCTGTGTAAGTAAAGAGCTGTTTGTAGATGAAGTTGGCAGTTCCTTAGTGTGATTTAGTCATCAAACAACATTAAAAAATGTTTTCTCTTAGATAAATAGTGAGAAAATTTCTAGACTGCAAAAGTATTTCCACACTGCAAAAGTTATTCGAAGTATAAAATAAAAAAGAAAACTATTTGTAAATATTTTCAAATGAAATATTCATTTCCAAATGTTAACATGATGACCAAGAAAATCTTAGAGTGTTTCATAGATATTTAAAAAATCTTTCAAATACAGAAAAAAGTGTCTGTGATACTTATGTATATGTAGATACACACAGTCTAATGCCATCTGTATCTGTCTATCTATCTATCTACCTACCTATTTATCTATCTATCAATCATCTATCATCTATCTCTATCTACTTATCTTTGATAAGAAAAAAGACTGGACAGAAATGAATTAAAAATCATCCATTTGAAATAATGGAAAATTTCTGTGTTTTTCTTTATGATTGCATGTATTTTCCATCTTTTCAAGAATGAGATTATTTTACTTATCTATTTACTTTAAATAATAATGAGCAATTAAACTTATTTACCTTTTGGTAAAGATAATCAAAATTTATTTAGTCAGTCTAACAAAAAGTGCAAGTTGCTCTTAACGGCATTTTGTATTATAACATTGGTATGCTGCTGTTCAATGTCATGAAAAATGTTTGTTCAAACAGCACTCATTTCTTCATTCATTCATTCAGTCATCCAGTAAACAGTTTTTGAATGTCAATTATATGTTAGGTGTGCTGCTAGGTAAGGTTGGTCTCATGAAGGGGGAGAACAGACATGCAAAAAGAAAACAGTCATACACAGAGTAAGTGCCAACATTTGGACAGAATGTTAGGTAAGCATAGAAGGTGGGTCCACCATATCTATCTGGCAGAACTGAAGTGGTATCTAAGTTGAGGAGAGATCCAAGTGATGCCTTGAGAACATTCTGGGCCTCACTTTGGGAGACCAGACATGATGGGAAGAGAGACAGATGTTTGTGAAGGCAAGAATATCAGTTGTTTTTTTAAATTAACCCCTTCTTTGAATATTCTAGAAATTAAATCTTTTAACATATCCTTGACTATTTCTAGGTGGGAGGAGGATTTTAGAAGTGGATTTGCAAAGTTAGTGTTTCTGAATGTTTTTAAGGTTTTAGATACAAACCACCAAATTACAATTTAAAATGACTATTGGTTCACATTCCCCCTTACAAGGAATGAAAAAGATAACTCAACATAAAATTCAAGAAGAGAGAAAAATAACAAGATAGGCCAAAAGAAATTAGTAGGATAAAATTCATAAAATGGAATTAATTTTTAAAAAGGTGAAAATCATGAAATAGAAAGTTGGAAAAAACACAAATATACAAAAGTATTGAAATGAAAACAACAAAAAGACACATCCAACAAATCTAGACAAGGAAATAAAGAGGAAAATTATATACCAGTTCCATCTGTTCTAGGTTTTATGTGGACTGTGAACCTGTTCATGTGTTCTTTTCTATCACTTGGCTCTAGCACATTGCTTTTTAAGGATTCTTTTTGACTCTTTGAAATCCACCAATATCTTAATCTGGGTTTATAAATGGTTGGTACTCAATAAATATTTGTTAATTGATTCATAATGACAACAAATTCATAAGTAATTTTACAGTTCTTCATCTTCCACTCAACTTATTTTTTCCCAGTTATGGCTCCCCATAGAGGACTTTGGAATTATCATGTCTTATTCTGAACAAGACCCTCTTGCTCTGTCTAATGCAGTAAGTATCGCAGCAGAAGAGGAGGCAGGATAATGTAGTCGTTTTGATGATGAAACTTTGATACTAGACAGAGCTGAGTTTGAATCCATGTTATGCCACTTACAAATTGTGTGGCTTTGGATAAGGTGCTTAAACTCTTTGTTGTAAATAATCTTTTTTTTTCCTTTTTTTTCTCTGTCATATATAATTTTAATACCCATCACACTGATTTGTTATGAGGAATACATTAAATAATGTATGTTAAGCACTTAACACGATGCTTCATAGATATTACATGCCCAATAAATGCTAACAATTACTGCTACTCATCAGATTTTCTGAGCCCATAAGTGAACCTGTTTGCATTCACCACCCCCACTCCCTCATTAAGAACCTTATATCATTCCTTGCTGTAATTAATGCCTTTATTGTTGTTATCATATCTCAGGATCTGGAACAGCTCCTCTTCCTCAGCCTCCAAATTCTACTTACTCAGGGGATTACTTTTCTTCCTTTTTTAGAGAAAAGCCAAGGCTCTGTAGTATGACATTTATTGTTTATTCTGGTTTCCCCCTGAAGACATGTCGGGAGAGGACACTTAAGTACTTAATGTTGTGTTCAAATACAGTCTGGCTGGTGCAGAGATTATACTCTCCTAATATATTGTTTACAGTTATTTTCTTAATTTGATGCTATTATTTCCTCCCTCTTTTAGGTTGTAGTTGATATTTTAATGTAAGTACAGATAATTATATTTATTCCTATTCATGCGTTTTGAGATTTTACATTGTAACTATACACTAAAATTCCCAAATAAAAAATGTTTCAAAACTGAACTCAGCACTCCATGACTAGGATTTATTCCATGAATGTAATATTTAAGATGACACTGAAATATATTAACATGAGAGGAGAAAATCATGGGCTAATTTTGATGGAAAGGTATTTGATAAAATGGCATATTAATTATTGATTAAAACCACAAATAATAGGAATTCTTAGTAAACCATGGCTAAAAAGATTTTATTTATCCTACCCTATTTCTGTTCTACATAGAAAACCTTGAAGGATATTTATAATTAAATTAGAAACGAGATAAGTATGTCACCATCTTTCCTTTATTGAAGTCAGAAAAACTAGCTGGGTTCTGGATGTATTTTGAAAGTAGAATCAACATGATTGTCTGAGGAACTGCATATAGCGTATGAAGAATTAGAAGTTTTGAATGTGCCCTCTGGAAGGGTGGCATTGCCAGTTATTTAAAATGGGGAGGCTGTGAGAGGGGCCAACTGAGGTGGTCCTTTCATCATCTTGTGACACAAATTTTATATACATACTTTTATAAAGCAAAAGCAGTCAGAAAATACTATCTAAATGAGAGGAAAGGTGACTTCTTAAGGTGAATCTTAAGAGTAACTACAAAAGATAAAAAGACAGAACGACTTTTATCTATGGCATAAAATATTGTCAGCCTCGACCCTCACTAGAGGTAAAAAAAAAAAGTCTCTTAGGCTGTAGTGTTTTCAGGGGCAATAAAATACACATAACTCCGCTTCTATTCTGCAATCTGTGGTCTGAAATTCTTAAAAGGTTAGATCACAAGGTTGAGTACATTTTTTTCCCAGAGGGCTATCTCCAAAAGATAATTACACTGAATAAGCACTGTAAGCTTTCGTCTATTGGGTTTGCTAGCTGATCATTTTAGTCGTCTATCAAGCTGTGTCCAAGAATAAGAGAGAGGGAAAGACAGGGTCAGGGTGAATGACTGTGTTTAACTTTGAGAGGTGAGCAGATACATGGAAAAGGAGAGGTGGTTCCAAGCTTTCATTGTTTTACTCTTTTGCCTGATAACGTCTAGACTCTAGTGTAACAACCACCAGTATAACCCCAACACTGTTCAGCATACCTAGAAATTAAAAGGCTTGTTTGAGTATGTCATCAATTTTGTTCATTTACTCTTTCTTCTTGCAAAATTGCAAACTCCATAAATACAAGAACAGTGTTTATCTTATTCAGGACTATATTTCCACCAGTTTTTGGCATATGGAAAAAGCTCAGTAGCTATTTATTGACTAAGAGGAATGCAGTTTGAATGAGAAGTGCTATTTCCCTCTCCTTCTCAGTTCTGATCATTTTTCCATAATCTCAGTTCGGAAAGAAACAGTCTATTTTTTTGCCAGCTGATGCTCCTTGTCTCCTGAATGAGTGTCTCAGAGAGCACAAGGAAGTGTGAGCAGTGACTGGGCTGCTTTCAAATTTCCACAGTCACTGGGGCTGCTCCGTATTGTTCTCTGCATGCTATGCTGGTCTCTTGCCACTCTGATGTCTCTCCCATTCCAGATTCTGTTTTGAAATTCAAATCTGATCATTTTATTATGCTCATTAAAACAATTATTTTCTTTTGCTTTAAGAGCATTCACAATGATGTATCAACTGCTTAACTTGGCACTCAACACATTTCATATCTGGTACTATCTATTCTCTTACAAATAAACTCTTTGCTCAGGTTCCATTGCTGTCCATTCACACATGCTCTTCACACATGCGATCCATTCCCCAAGATTCCCACTTTCTTCCTGGATGGTGCCTTGCTCAGTTCTATTCCTTCTTTTAAACTCAGTCCAACTTATTATTAGCAATAACATTGGTATTGTGATTTGGAATATAAATTATGTCTATTGTAGAATAAAGCAAGTAAATCTTGTGGAAAGTTACCTGGGAGGACCAAGATTTTCAGGAAAAGACAAAGGACACAAAAGTATAAAAATCAAAGAATTTAAGTAAAAGCTGTTTTCTTCAATTGGAATTGGAAATATTAATATAAATTCATGATATATATATATTTTTTGTATTATAAAAAACATCTTTTCTAGCTTTATTTACTGAAAAAGTCTGGAAGCAATGACGGACCACGTATAATAAGTGTTAATCAACAAAAGGAAACAAATGGCTAAATGTAGGCGAAGGTGGAATTTTGGTGAACTAAAGAAGCTTAAATTGCAGGGTCCTTACTTGTATGGACCATTTCCAAATCCTAGGGAGGAGCCCTAACAAGGGGCTCACATGGTTATACTTTTGTGTGTGTGTATGCACAATATACAAAACTAAGGTATTTTTAATTATAACTAGTTCCCCTCTGATTTTCCCTCTGTCATAATTCCTCTTGTGGGTGGCTTTGGATTGGTTACGGAGATTTTGGAAATCCAGCTAAGGGAAATTTGAGTGGGGATGCATTTAGAGTTAGTATGCTTTTGTAGTTTACAGTCCCTTCCAAATATAGTTGCATTATTGTTAACTGTCCTGAAATAGGAGTACGGCCCCTACCTCCAATGTCATAAGGAGAAAGTACAAGGCTGAGGTCATCTGAAGATATTAACATAGTCTAGTGCCCAGGACACTAAGTGAATAGGGAAGAAAACACAAAGTTTTAAATGTACAGAGTCAAATGATCACTGTGGAAAATTCTTGCAAATATTCCAGTTAACTTTTGAAAGAAACTTGATAGTAGTTTTCCCCAAATTGACATCAAACCCTAATAATAGTAATAAAAAATAATACATTTTATTCAATTCTGCAAAAGGAAACATGGAATTACCTTTCTATTCTCTCTTTAGAAAATATCAGAAATTTGTTGTCATCAGAAGATGTGATCAAAGAGGATTTAAGCAAAAAAACATGGGAAAAAAGTATTACAGAGATGTTTCTGTGGTTAATTAATGGAAACATTATTCTCTTTACTGGATTTTGTCATATTTGTGATAATTGTCTAGTTTTAGAACATTGTAATTTTTTGTGATTTAGTTTGTCATTCTGAATAAATATTTATTTTTGCATGTCATTTTGTATTTGTAATTTTGCATTTTTTTCTTAATGGGGGACCTTTAAATTGTATAATCTTCAGCTTCTATAAAATCCACTTAATACTAGGACTGGAGCAAGAAATGTACAAAATAAGCCTGGGGAATGTTGTTGTGCTAAAAAGCAAGTAAGATGTCCAGCACTGCTTGGATTGCACCAGAAGGACACTACAGCCTTGAAGGGGCTCCCACTGGTCAATTGTGGGACCATCTGAGCATGAAAATGACTTCAGCTGATTAAAACGCATTGTATATTAATAAATCATGAAAATAAAATGAGAGATATACACAAAACAATACTCCTTGGGCATTTTGGAGTTTGCACCATCTCATTACTCAGAAAAACTAATATTAAATGGGAAGTAAGTGTTGATACTGCCTTTCCTGTAAAATATATTTCATGGTAAACAACAGCCTTAGTGGTTGAGAGAAAGTTCAATACAGAAAATTCCAACCTAATTACAGCAGAAGGAATGATAGAATGAGAAAAATCACCATTTTACAATCTTAATAAAATAATTAGTCCACTCAATGCTATTGCTTGATAGTAAAGAAGTTGGGTGAAAGTTGAGGATCTTTTCAAATTAGGGGTATGAAACATGTTTGTGGCAGGATACTCTTTATTTACCCAGTCACCAGAGGGCTATTTGAATAAGCCTCAGACTTTCTTTAATTTTCCATCTCTACTATATCTGGAATAAATTGATAAGATTTTCTCCTAGTTCCCTGAGCCTATGAAGATTTTCCTATTTTCATATTCTTTAGGTCATTTCAATTGGTGGAGGCATGGACAAGAATAGGAATTTATGCATGTTTAAGTCAAAATACTATGTGTAAGTCTACTTAGTCTTTTTTTTTTCTTTTCACTTTTTAAAAACTGCTAGTGATGCTGATTTATAAAGTAGAAATAGCTTTACATATTCTGTCCTTTAATTGTGAATTTCACATACAGCTCTGTAATATCCATTTTTTCTTTGCTTGTATTTCCAAACAACTCTCTTTGAATCACATTTTGTGATTCATAGCCCGTGAAACAAAATAAAGAAGTTGCATTATGCTAACTATCTTGTTACTTGGCACTTTAAAAAATATAGATCAAATCTATAAGGATACTGTCCCAATATTGGTTTTTCCGTATGGCAGTATTTGTTAAAATATAACAGTCTTAATGCTGTTTATTTCCCCTATGTGTACAATTAGTTGAGCTGACTTGTCTTCAGTATGTAGAATTTCATATTATTAGCTGACTCAACTCTTTTAAAGAATCTTATAGATGGTCCCTCTGAGCATAGAAATATCAAGAGAATTGCTTAGGAATGGAAAATCCCCCTTTTTACACTGCGATCCTCAGTCAGCATAGTCTAGTTGTGGCCTCGTAGCAATGATATTCCTTTTTCTCCCAAAGGACAGCCACTTTGCCAACGTCTGATTTCAGGCTTTTAAAGGTGATTACTGCCTGCAACAAATAAATGGCTGTGAGACAGCTACTGGGTAATTCCTGACATAACCTGAGGATCCTTGCTTAGGTGATAACCAAACACATGGCAAAGGAGGCAAAACCACGTATGGCTTACGCTTTGGGGAATGAGTCTCACGTTAACTATATTTTGAAGAAAACTCAATTCATACTGGTTTTGGATAGAAAGGCAAAAAAAATAGCCCATGCATATTTTAACCTCTACCACACTAGTATAAAATGGATTTAATAAATAACTAATCAAAACATGCTGTCATGGTTAGCAGTATACACTTACACATCAAGTAAACTCAGTTTCAAGACCCATTTCTAACACAAACTTGATTGACTAATTAGGCAATCTAGGTTTACCCATGCAAGCCACATATCCTCATTTTTAAGATTTGGGTGGCATTTTTGGCTTACTTCACAGAAATGGCGGGATGTGCCAACGAGACAATGAATGCTCTGTGATATACCCAGCACCCAAAAAATGATAGCAATCAGTTTTACTATAATTTTCATGGTTAAAAACACCATTAGCTAGTAGCTACTTCCCACTAGTAAGGGGAAGAATGTTTTGGATGGGCTTCAACAATGCTTGACAACTTGCCTGATTATGGGACTGCTTGGGATGTTTATTTATAGCAGAGGTCCCTGGCCACACCCTGGACCTGTAGAGTCTGAACAGTCAGCAGATTAGGAGGAATGTCTGGAATATATATACTTACAAGCACCTTGGGTTGTTCTTATGGCGAGAACAAGTTTGGAAGTAGCACTAACATACAGGAAAAACTCAGAGAAATTATTGTAGGTTCGATTCCAGATCACCCCCCTAAAATCGAATATTGCAATAAAGTGAGTCATATGATGTTTTGGGGTTCCCAGTGCATATGAAAGTTATGTATACACTATACTGCAGTTTATTAGATGTGCAATAGCATTGTGTCTAAAAAACAATGCACATACCTTAATTAAAATATGACACAGAGACATGAAGTTGCATTGATAGACTGGCTCCATGCAGGGATGTCACAAATCTTCAATTCATAAAAAACACAGTACCTGTAATGTACAATAAACAAAGCAAAAGTATATACAACTGAAAATTGATTGTCTAATGATTATTTACATCTTTGTACTTGGTATACTAATAGGTCCATCATTAATATAACTCACAGACGACACTCCAATATTGCTACAACATAAACAACCATGACCACATTCTGTGAGAGCTGACTTGCTTCTATTCCCACATTTTGGGCACACATATTTCTCAATTTGAGAAAAACCATTGAATGTAGAAGCAAGGGAAAGAAAAGTGAAGAGAAGTCAGGAAACAAAGAGAAAAAGGTAGAGGGTCAGAAAAAAAATCCTTTTTAGTTTAAAATGTACTTACTTTTCTTTATTCATTTGCCCAATTCAAATTCCATGACTTCCTCAACAAAGCTAACTATTTCAGGGTGTTGAATTTGTCTTTATTATGTGCGTTCTTGCAAAAAGTACATCGTTTTATGTGCAATGTACTTTTAGTTTATGCCAATAGTATTGTGATATACATTTTAGTCTGTATCTGAAAGTTTTCACTAAAATACATCTTTGTGGTATACACACATCTATTCTGCTGCTTCTAAGTGCAGAATAACACATTCCATGTTTACCCATCCACCTGAAGTGCTGGCCATTCGGGTTGCCCTAG
Organism: Chaetophractus vellerosus; assembly: GCA_004027955.1. Lineage (NCBI taxonomy): Eukaryota > Metazoa > Chordata > Mammalia > Cingulata > Chlamyphoridae > Chaetophractus > Chaetophractus vellerosus. Next base: position 1,167 of record PVKH010050119.1, on the reverse strand, counting down.
CTTCCTCACCGGTACTAACAGTGCTGCACACACCTCTGATGTACTTGTGGTTTAATTTTGGGATATGCACCTGCCCTATGATTGCGGGGTCCTTGTAAACCAGCGTGACTGCCCCATCTCACATTTCCAGCAGGGCATGGAGCTTTCTATAACTGCACACTTCCATCACACTTGATATTTTCCATCTTTCTAACTTTTGCCAGTGGCACCTTGTTGTTGTCTTAATTTGCATTTTTCTGAGTATTATTGATTTTGAGTCTCCATGTGATGGTGTAGATTTTTGGGGTGGGGTTCTTTTCTAGAAAGTGTGTGTTGGTACATTTCTGCTTTGTAATTACACTGGAATCTAAAACTAACTTCACGCTTGCAAAGAAGCTGCAGTAGCCATTTTTAAAGGCTGGTTCCTCAAGTTGCAGTATCTCTCTTTTCTATCAACATTTACATCTGAGATATTCTCATATAACCTAGTTTATAAAAGTTGTTTCTCAGAGAGATATAAAGTTGAAAGAAGAGATTGTATGAGCACAGAAAGTGCTTCAGGCATATCTTCTCCTGGAAAAAATAAGAATGAAAGGGAATATGTAAGTTGGGGGTCCCGTTAGAGGTGATAAAAGCTAGAGGAGAATAAAAGTATTTTAACTATCTTGGGCCGGCCTTAGGATGCCCAGCAGCGTGAGTGATTGGTGCTGTCATAAATAGTCAGGATTAAGTATGAAAGTCCAAGAGAAAACTTGTGCCCTTTCCATGGTTACCCCATTCATACGAACTTTTGGAAGTCTTTCTGGAGTCTAACAACTGAAAAATAACTTTGAAAATGGTTGGAAAGCCCTTCAAAATATCCTGTGGGGATGATAAATAACTAAAATTCATCTCAGCCTTCTAGATGGAAGCAAAAGAAAGTATGTTGTAGGCCAGTTTTGCAATCCACTAGCCACTAACTTGTCAACTTTCATCAGTTGTATTATACGAATTTGTTCTGAATATCCATTCATTCACCGAGTACTGACAATTTTATAACCCTACATGTTTTCAAATTTGACTTCTCCCTTCTATTGGCATCACTACTGTTTTAGCTCCTCATTTTAACATCTCTTATCTGACATAGCTCACGCTTTAGCCTCCACTACCTGCCTCTAGCTCTGCCTCTTTCTGAAACGTTTTCTGTCA
>PVKH010050118.1:0-10015 GCA_004027955.1 Chaetophractus vellerosus | reverse complement strand
GGATTCAATCTCTTTAAGTGTGATTAGTTTGTTAAGTTCTTGTATTCCTTGTAGTATCAGTGTAGGTTGTTTGTGTATGTCTATGAATTTGTCCATTTCATGTAGGTTGTCTAGTTTGTTCACATACAGTTTCTCCTAATATCCTCTTATTAGGTATTATGTCTATTATTGATTTACGGTTTCATTCCGTTATGATCTGAGAAAGTTCTTTGTATAATTTCAGTCTTTTTATATATATTGAGAGTTGTATTGTGCCCTAACATGTGTTCTATCCTGGAAAAATATCCATGGGCACTTGAGAAGAATTATAACCCGTTGAATTTGGGTGTAGTGTTCTTTATATGTCTGTTAGGTCTAACTCACTTAACATATTGTTCAAGTTCTCCATTTCCTTGTTGCTCTTCTGTCCAGTTGTTCTATCTAATGATGTGAGTGGTCTCTTGGAGTCTTCAACAATTATTATAGAGGTGTCTATTTCTCCCTTTAGTTTTGCCAGTTTGTCTCATGTATTTAACGTCTGTTTTGTCTGATATTAGTATATCTACCCCTGCTGTTTTTTGGTTACATTTGCATGGAGTATCTTTTTCCAACCTTTCACTTTCAGCCAGTTTGTATCCCTGGGTCTAAGGTGATTCTTGTAAGCAGCATATGGGTGGCTCATGTTTTTTTTAATCCATTCTGTCAGCCTATCTCTTTTGATTGGGGAGTTTAAACCATTCACATTCAGTGATATTACTATAAATGCATTATTCGCTTCTACCATTCTATTCTTTGGTTTTCATATATCATATCATATTTTCATTTGTATTTTTACTCTTTTGGTTATCCTTTTGCCATTCTTTCTTCTATACTGCCCTCCAAGCCTCTCTCTCTTATCTTTTTCTTTCAAGCTCTAAGGCTTTAATTAGTATTTCCTGCAAAGGGGATTCTTTTTTTTACCAACTCTCTTAATTTCTGTTTGCTTGTGAATATTTTATACTCAACTTCATATTTTTTTTGTTACATATCCCTCCCCTTTCTGCTTGCTCTTGCTGTGTGTTCACTTTTTGTGTTCTTCTATGTCTGCTTTGTCTCCCCCCGCTGCAGCGACGCGCCGAGTCAGCTCACTGTGCAGGCGGCTCTGCTTCCATTCCCGGGCGGCTTTGCTTCGTTCACGGGCAGTTTTGCTCCATTCACGGGCAGTTTTGCTCCGTTCACAGGCAGCTTTTTGCTCTGTTTGCAGGCAGCTCGCCCTGCCCGTGGCGGCTTTTTGCCCTGCCCACGGTGGCTCTGCCCCACTCACGGAGGCTTTGCCTTCTCAGGCGGTCTGCTCGCTGGGAGAGGTCCCCGGGAACCTAACCTGGGTCCTCCCATGTGGTGTACCGGTGCCCTATCCACTGGGCTACAGCCGGCCCCTCAACTTCATATTTGAAGGACAGTTTTGCTGCATGAAAAATTCTCAGCTGGCAATTTTTCTCATTCAGTATCCTAATTGTATCATACTACTATCTTCTCACCTCCATGGTTTCTGATGAGAAATCCATGCTAAGTCTCACTGGGCATCCCTTGTATGTGAAGATTAACTACTCCCTTCCTGCTCTCAGAAGTTTCTCATTATCTTTGACATTTGACATCCTGAGTAGGATGTGTCTTAGAGTAAGTCTATTCAGATTGATTCTGATTGGGGTATGATGTGCTTCTTGGACATGTAAGTTCATTCTTTTGTGAGAGTTGGGAAATTTTCAGGTAATATTTCTTCAAATACTCTTTCTGCCCCTTTTCCCTTCTCTTCTCCTCTGGAACTCCCATCATGTGTTTGTGTTTCAAGTTGGCATTCAACTCTGAGCCCTTGCTCAATTTTTTCCATTATTTTCTTTCTCTGTTCTTTTCTCTCTTGAATTTCAGCTGTTCTGTGTTCTGTATCACTTATTCTTTCATCTATCATTTCTAGTCTGCTGATGTATGCCTGTAATGTGTTTTTTATCTCACCTATTATGTCTTTCGTTCCTATGAGCTGCTTTACTTTTCTGTTTAGGATTTCACATTCTTCTTTGTGCTCACTCAATGTCTTTTTTTTTTAAGATTTGTTTATTTGTTTATTTCTCTCCCTCACTCATGTTGTTTTTGTACTAGTTGTCTGCTCTGTATGTCCATTCACTGTGTATTCTTCTGTGTCTGCTTGTCTTCTCTTTAGGCAGCACAGTGAACTCATCCTGGGATCTTCCGGAGTGGGGAGAGGCACTCAATCTCTTGCAGTATCTCAGCACCCTGGTCTGCTTCGTCTCTTATTGCTCCTCTCTGTGTCTCTTTTTGTTAAGTCATCTTGCTGTGCCAGCTCTCTGCCCTGGCCAGCACTCCATGCAGGCCAGCACTCCTGCATGAGCCAGCCCACCTGCATGAGCCAGCCCACCTGCATGGGCCAGCCTGCCGTGTGGATCAGCTTGCCACGCAGGCCAGCTTGCCTTCACCAGTAGGCCCTGGGAATCTAACCCTGGATCTCCTATACAATAGACGGGAGTCCAAATGCTTGAGCCAAATGACATCAGTGTCTTCTTGATGTCATTTACCTCTTTAGCCATATTGTCCTTCAACTCATTAATTTGACTTTGGAAATTTGTGTGCATCTTGTTAATTAGTTGTCTCAAATCCTGCATCTCTTCTGGGCCTTTGATATAGTCCTTTTCTTGGGCCATGTCTTCGATTTTCTTAGTATGGCTTGTAATTTTTTGCTGATGTCTAGGCATCTGATTAGAATGGTGAGTTTACTCAGATGCTCGATTTCTTTCTTTTTCATAGGGATTTAGTGTGTTACTGCTGCTCTTTGATTTTTGGTTCAACCTGGATCATTAGGATTGTCCCTGTTAGTTGCTCAAAACTGAGCTCTGTACTAGAAAAAAATGTAGGGAAGCATCTTCAAGATCTTGTGGTAGGTGGTGGTTTCTTGGACCTTATACCCACAGCACGTGCAAGAAAAGAAAAAATAGATAAATGGGACCTCCTCAAAATTAAACACTTTTGCACCTCCCAGGACTTTGTCAAAAGGGTGAAAAGGCAGCCAACTCAATGGGAAAAAATATTTGGAAATCACGTATCTGATAAGGGTTTAATATCCAGGATATATAAAGAGATATTACAACTCAACAATAAAAAGACAGACGACCCAATTAAAAAATGGGCAAAAGACTTGAATAGACATTTCTCCAAAGAAGAAATACAAATGACAAAAAAACATATGAAGTGGGGCCGGCTGTAGCCCAGTGGATAGGGCGCTGATACACCACATGGGAGGCCTCGGGTTCGGTTCCCGGGGACCTCTCCGAGCAGGCAGACCGCCTGAGAAGGCAAGCCGCCGTGGGTGGGGCAGAGCCGCCGTGGGCAGAGCAAAAAGCCGCCACGGGCATGGCAAAGCCTCCATGGACAGGGCGAGCTGCCGGCGAATGGAGCAAAGCCACCTGGGAACGGAAGCAGAGCCGCCCACACAGTGAGCTGACTCGGCGCATCACTGCAGCGGGGGAGACAAAGCAGACATAGAAGAACACACACACAAAAAATGAACACACAGCAAGAGCAAGCAGAAAGGGGAGGGATATGTAACAACAAAAAAAAAAAAACATGAAGAAATGCTCGACATCACTCATGATTAAGGACATGCAAACCAAAACTACAATGAGATATCATTTCACACCTATCAGAATGGCTAGTATTAAAAAGACAGAAAACTACAAGTGTTGGAGAGAATGTAGAGAGATAGGAACACTTATTCACTGTTGGTGGGAATGCAGAATGGTACAACCACTGTGGAGGACTGTTTGGCAGTTCCTAAAGAAGTTGAATATAGACTTGCCATGTGATCCGGCAATACCACTACTGGGTATATACCCAGAAGAACTGAGAGCAGTGACACGAACAGACTGCTGCACACCTATGTTCATAGCAACATTATTCACCATTGCCAAAAGTTGGAAACATCCCAGGTGTCCATCAACAGACGAATGGATAAACAAACTGTGGTCTGTTCACACGATGGAATATTATGCAGCTGTAAGAAGAAATGAAGTCATAAAGCATATGACAACATGGATGAGCCTGGAGGACATTATGTTGAGTGAAGCAAGCCAGACACAAAAAGACAAATACTGTATGAATGCGTTACTATGAACCAAATATATTGTGTAACATATTGTTTGATTCAGAAAAAATTTTATATGTATCCAGTATATTAATTGAGAAATGCATATATTTATTCATCTGTGTTTACTTTTCAAGTTTCTAATTGTTTATATTTTCAATTGTTAAACGTACAAAATAAAGTAAAAAAAAAAACTTAGCTCTGGACCCAGTAATAGGTTGCAAACCCACTTCCTAGAGTCTTGGGGAAGGAAGCTTAAAAGCCAGAAAAAGCCTCTCTTACTTATTTACTTTTAATTTTCTCACATGCAATTCCTTGGTCTACTAGCAGATGGTGCTCTTTGGCAGCACCCTCAGTTCAATGCCCAGTCAGAGTGTGTGTGAGTTTTGCTCTTGCAATTCTCCTCCTTTGTCCCTCTCTCTTTTGGGCAGTGTCCAGCCTTTGCCTGGTGTCCTAAACCCTAGAAGATCTTTTTCCAGGCCGTTTCAGCCTGTCCTCTAGCTATTTTTCTCATCCCATACATTTTGCCAGGTTGTGTTTTTGTTTGATATTTACTGATTTCCCTTGTAGTTTCATCTTTGATTCAACATATTGCTTGTTTAAGAGTGTGTTATTTAGCTCCCATTATTTGTAGACTGTCCAGTTCTCACCTGTTATTGAGTTCTTGCTTCATTCCATTGTAGTCAGAGAAGATGCTTTGTATAGTTTCAATCTTTTTAAATTTATTGAGATTTTTGACCTAAAATATGGCCTGTCCTAGAGAATGACCATGTGTACTTGAGACAAATGATTTTCCTTCCATTTAGGGGTATAGTACTCTTGTATAAGTCTTTTGTCTAGTTCATTTATCATATTGGTCAAGATCTCTGTTTCCTTGTTGATATTCTGTCTAGATGGTCTATCTATTGATGAAAGTGGTATATTGAAGTCTTCAACTATTATTGTAGCTGTGTGTATTTTTCCCTTGAAGTTTGCCAGTGTTTGCCTCATATATTTTGTGGCACTGTGGTTAGGTGTATAAATATTTATGATTGTTATTTCTTCTTGGTGGATTGGCCTTTTTCATTTCTTCCCTTGACTAGGCCACTTTTTCTGTTTCTTAGTGTGGTTTATAATTTTTTGTTGATATCTGGGCATCTGATTATTTTTATATGCTAACTCTGAAAGTCAGTTTCTCACTGTTGCCTAGAGTTTTATTGTAGATCAACTTTGTGTTAAGGCTCTTCTTCGATGCTTGGTCCAGTTTATACTGAGCCTTTAGAGCAGCCCATGTTTTACTGTTCACATTTTCTCAGGTCTTCTGCATTTTGCCCTGGACATATAACAAAACCATTGAGAGTGCCCTTTTATGTGCACTTATTTCACCTCCAAGAGAAGGCTTCCTTTCTCTCATCCTTCTCCAGAAGTCCTGAGCTGTTCTGCTTTTGTGTATATATATTTATGCAGACTCTTTCCCCAGCTCCCATGATTTGCTCAACTGCTCTCCCTCACTCAGTGCCCCCTTTTCAGTCCTGGGGCCTTTCCTGCCCCATAGCAATTCAGTTTTCCCTTTTTACCACGAGGCTCTGCATCCGCTGACCTCCATGTTAGGTAGAGTATCCCACCCCAGGGAGTCAGATGGGGTCAGCATTCCAAAAGGCCCATTTTTTTCCCCATTAAGGTACTCCAGCAATTAGAGACTGGTTGGGTGTGTGCGACTCTTGCCAACAGGTCCACAGTGGGTCTCTTGTTTTCAGAGGGCCTTTTATATGTCTGGTGCTTGTCCACTGCTTGTGTTCAGCCCTGGTCATTGTGGCTTTGTCTGGCTATGCTTGGGATTCTAACTTGCTGCCATGCATTGCTCTGTGGTCTGCGTCCACAACAGTAGGTACTTGGGCTGGAGTGCTGCCACTATATGACTCTTAAACTGTGCAGGGCCCAAGTGAGGGGGAAGGATCCAGATTTGCCTTTCATCTGAGTCACAGACCTCCTACCTTCTTTTTTTTTTTCAATTCAGCATTTGTAGAGTCCTTCTCTAGTCTATCTTGCTCCAGAGTTCCAAGCAAGTGGGATTTGTCCTTTTATTAGTTGTCTCTGAAGGGAGACTTTTCCAGGGGATGTCTTACATTGCCATCTTGATGATGTCACTCATTCATTGGTCCTGGACTCCACAGAATATGTCCCTCTCCCACATGTCAGCTCTTGGGGTATTTCATAGTGGAGGTTCCTTCTGAGTTTCCATGTCTAGGCTAAATATCACTTTCCCCCAGGTGGTCCTCACAGGACATGGGCTAGACTCCATCTTCATTGCACTTCTCAGATCTCCATCTGATGTATGCTCTATGCCATGATAGGGTGCTTTATGGGGCATAGGGAGAGCATGGCTGGATAGTGTTCCTTCTCCTCTCATCTACTGTCAATGAAGCTTGAGATCACACTGCTCAGCACTGAGAGTCCCAAGCTGGCCGCAGACCCAGCTGCCAAGCTGCATTGATCTCATGCACCTCACGCCTGACTGGTTTTCAGAGTCAAATGCAAAAAAAAGCAAGAAGGGAAAAGGATGGGAGTAGCCAAGGGCTAGGAGATGGCCACTGAGTGTATCTATGACTTCCCCAGCCGACTAAAGCATGGACTTAACCAAGGACTAAAGCATGGTTCATCACTCCTCCCTTCTTGAAACCTTTTCCTCACTTGGCATCCTGGATATCACACACTGAGTTTTCCTAATTCCCAGGCTGTGCCTTCTCAGACTCCTTTGCAGGTTCCATCTCATCTCCCTGACCTCTAAACTTTGGAGTGTCCTAGGCTCAGTCCTCAGGCCTCTTCTCTGTCTTCACTCATGTTCTAGGAGATCTCATCTCAGCTTGGGGCTTTAAATGCCATCTCTCATTGATGATTTCCAAATTTATATCTTTGGTCAGTGTTGCATCTGGATTCCAACGTGTATAGTCTGTAGCCTGTCCAGCATTTCCACATACATGCCTAATGGGCTTCTGAAACTTAACACATCCAGAACAACACTCCTGATTATCCCCCTCTAACCGCCTCTCCCAATTGCAATAAATGTCAACTCCATCCTTCTGCTTGCTTGGTTATCCTTGATACCCTTTCTTTTCTCCTCATACCACATTCAGTCCATCAGCAAATACTGTCAGATATACCTTGAAACTATATTGAGAACCTAATTTCTTCTCACCACCTCTGCTGTTACATCCTGGGCTAAGCTTGCTTAAATTAGTACAGAAACCTTCTCATTATTTTCCTGCCTCTGCTTTTGCACTTTGGGCTGCCTAACAAGGAACCACAAACTTGGTGGTTTAAGACAACAGAAATTTACTCTCTTGAAGCTCTGAAGGCTAGAAGTCCAAAATCAAGGTGTCAAAGAGTTGGTTCTTTCTGGGAGGTATGATTTCTGGAACTCCTCAGGTTAAACTTTAGGAGATGGATGATGCTATTTCAGACATGGGGAAACTGAGGCCTGAAAGGTTACACTGGAATTGTGGTCCTCTCCCTCCCAGACCCCTCTCCAGTCCTCTGTTATCCTCCATTGTGCCCACTTGGTTGGGTTTTGTATGGGACAGCTTAGAAGAGGAGGTGGTGCATAATACTGATACCATCAGGAGAACAGGAAATTAGAGGAACCCTAGAATCCATTTTGCTTTTTTCTTGGTTTTCCTGCTAATGATGATTGTTCTGGAGGCTTTTTCCATGACCATTGTCTGTAACCACAAGTCTCATGTCAGTACCCTCCAGTTACTTCCTGTCACAGTCATACAATAGATTCACCTGGGGAAAACTTTCCCCATTTTCCCAGAAGGAAATTTGGAGACAATTAGATACAATGATTTAGGTAGTTCCTAGCAGTAGAGGTCAAGTTTCCACAGCTACTGATGGAGCAAGTGGATACCCAGACAACTTGAAGAGAAAAGAAAAAAAAATAGATTCTTTGAGTTTACTACTTTAAAGAGACATTTCTGAGATGCTGAAAATACTTCCTTGGTGGTTTGATGGATTCTTTTTTTTTTTTTTTTTTTTTTTTTTTTTTTTTACTGAAATGTAGTAAGTGTGTCTTTGTATCTCTCTTAATCATCCAATTAGTCCCTCAGGTTCTCCATTGTAACTGAAAAGCTGAAACCAAACAGCTCTTGCCTGGAAATTACCTTATGAGCTGATATGTTATAATCAGTATGTTCAAAAACAAACCTAGGAAATATGTTGAGGGGAAAAAAACTTAATTTTTCTCCACTGTATATCCCTTTAAACTTTATTCAGAGAGATTTCTCAGGAATAAAAATTCATGTGAGACAAAAAAATTCAGTGGTTCGATTGTCTTACTCTCACTTTGCAGCACAAATCCAGGCCCAACTTAGACATCAGAATGCCCAGCACTGTATAATAATCAAAACTCTAAACTTAACTTCACATTAAAATCTTCTCCCTTGCTAGGGTCAAACTGTCTTGGGCCCCTGAAGAGGGGAAGAGGTGAAGAGGTGGGGCTGGGGCTTTGTTCTCTGGGCCTGACAGGTTAACGTGGATGATGTCGTCTTGGGCTTTTTGGAGCTTCCGTGCTGAGTCCCTTTATCCAGTCCTTCCTCTGGGTGACCGCCTGGGACCCCTGCTCAGATCTGGCCATCTCCTCAGCCTGGGTGCTTCTGAGCTCTGCCTGTTGAGGTCTCTTCTCTGCTGCAGGTGGCCCTCCTGCAAGGGACCAGATCGACCCTAAACCTCTCTCTGCTGCCCTCATCTTTTCTCCTGGACACTCTTCTCGGGGAGTGAGGCCATTCTACCTGCGCTGCTCTGACACCAGAGCACTCAGCCAACCCTTCGCTCACACGCAGTTTCCTGGCTGGCGTCAGCTCTCAGCCCACCAGCCCCTTCCTGCGCATGAGGCAGGCCCTAACTGCTGTGTCTCTCAACTGCAGAGAACCCCTCAGAGCTTCCCCCATCATCCCCTTGAAGTGCCTCACCAGGTCCTAGGAGAGAAGGGAGCTGGCTCCCCAAAGGGCTAGTGGTGTTGCGTGGCCCACAGACCACTTTCTCCAGAGGAATCTCAGTCTCTTGGCTCAATCCTCCCCCTGAATACAAGAGAAAGAAGTTTCTTCTTTGCTTGTGGTGGGTCGGTGTGGAGGAGGGAGAGGTCTTCTCTCCTACTCACTTTGGTTTCCTGATAGTGATCATACAAATTGGAGGCAAGAATTCTAGCATCCTAACACCATGTTACATATTTTCCTTAAAATTTTAGACCAGATGTACAACATTAAGTTGGAAATAAGAATCCTGTTGTGCCTCATTCTCTTCAGGCAGTAGTGCATAGTGGTTAAAACAAAGTTCTGGTGTCAGGCTGCCCGGGCTCAAATCCCTGCTCAGGCACTTTCTACCTGGGCAAGTTACTCAATGTCTCTGAGTCTTTTTCCTCCTCCTCTGTAAAACGTGGACAATAGTGCTTACCTGGTAGGTTCATGATGAGGCTGCAACAAACCAGGTAGCCTGGTGCCTGCATAGAGCAAGTGCTCAGTTGTGTAGGTCTTAGACCACTCTGTTCAGACTTTCTGCACGGAGCACCTGGATCACCACGGAGCCCGCCAGCTGCTTCCCTCTCACCCTCCTGCTACCCCAGTGAGCTTCCTCATCGTCAGTCTGGCCTGGCTCTTCCTCTGCTTAAAGTACCTTCAGAGATAAACCCAACCCCATCCCTGCCAGCCTTCTAGTCTCCTCTCACCACTTGTCACACTCACACGTAGACCCCTTGTTGGGCCAGGCTCTGCATCTTTGTCTCTGCACCTGCTGGCATGAACTTCCGCCCTTCTAGGTCTGGTAGCTGCTCCACACTTAATGGTGTCTCCCTCTAGACTCAGCTCCAGAGGGTGTCATTGTATCTGTCACTGAAAATATCCCATGGCTCATATAATACTTGCCACCTCACAGGTG